>JAJJWW010015009.1:0-48207 GCA_023531295.1 Papaver armeniacum | reverse complement strand
TATTTTCTTTTGTAAAAGTCAGTAAATTAAAGTAATTATCGATATCTTCATTCTATGAGTATAATTTCTGCGAAATTAATGCATGTCTTCATTCTCATTGTCAGTAATTTCTTATTTTTTTTTCTTTAATCAAGAAAAGACACTTTTCAAATACATATTTTATGCCAACTTTGTTTCTTTCTCTCGCTCAATTTCATTCTCATTTCACATTTTAAGTTTCTTACCTTTGTTACCTCAGTGTTTGTGCTTCTCCCGAGTTCTCGCACACTATTGATGATCTCGTTTCGTTGTATACTCTTTTCTTGTTCTATCGTCACTATCACTTATACCATATTTTCGCAGATATTTTTCGTTATACACTCGCAGCTTTCACTCCTTCTAGTTCATACTTTCCTTCGAGCACCTTTGTTACTATGTAAGGACCTTCCCACTGTTCAAAATTAAGATCATCTCCGCCATCCCCCGAAAAGTAAGTCATAAAGTAATACCGGTTCTCCTTTGCGAAATACTCGTCGGTTCTCATTTTCAGTAATCATTGCTTTCAAAGAATCCTTCTCTTCCATGTTCCATCAAGGGCTTCACCATCAATCGTTCGCCTCTTTGCTTTTCTCGACATTGTGCTTCCAATTGATCTTCTTAATTACTCTCTTTCACATTTCTCTCATCAATTACATGACATTTTCTCCCTTCAACCCAATCTCTTATGATTCCAACACCCGTGGATGAGGAAACTTAATACATTGATGGAAGGTTAAGGGCCTCCCGAGAACCATGCAAACCAAGGTCGTCAATCTTTGTATGGTGACTTCCAACACCAAAATTTAGTAAGATAACCCCTTCAAAGGAATGATAATCTCTCCCTTTGGGTTTGTTCAGCAATTAAAGCCATAAATCTTGTAAGTCAAAGCAAATCCTCATCCTTCCATAGTTTTGTAAGGTAAAATAGAATATCTCTGAACTTCAAGTATCAATCAATATTCTATTGATGGCCCATGAATCCTCGCCTACCATCTTCATCACTTGGTTTCGGGTTGATCTCTAACTTTACCTAAAAGGATTATCATGCATTTCTCCACCTTCTGAATCTCTTAACATTGTAAAGGAAATGACTGTTTCCATTCTTTTAGTGGCGAGACTTTCGCAATGTTCATAATTTTCTACCACCAACATTCATGCGAATACTATGCTCCGTAACGTTATCATGAAAATCTTTATTGTTTTGTATGAGTGTATAATAGATTTGCATAATAGGTTTTTGCTTTCGATCCGACTTCAATTAAAAACATATCTTCTCTTTTTGCCGCATTTGCTCTCAGTGATCTTCTAGTGGTGGTGGCAATGGTAAAAGTTGTGGTTGTATTATCAGAAAGTGGTTCAACTTACCTTGGTCTATCATTCTAAGGATAATTCTCTTCATATTTCTGCAATCATTTGTCGAATGTCCATGGAAGTGATGATATGAACAAAATTACTGACTTTTGTAGGTCGGTGGTGGCTCCTTCCCCATGTTCCAAGGTGATGGGATGTTTTCCATCAAAATTATTGCTTCTCATATCTTTTCCACACTAGCATTTAGAGGAGGCATTATTATTTCTTCCCATACTACAATGTTAGGTCCTTGTCCCCTTTGATAGTTATTCTTATGTCCTCCATAAGTTTCTTGGGGTTGGTCAAGTTTCTGAATCTTGTTATTTCCTCAACGATTATAGAACCTCCTCTCTTTCTCGAACTCTTCTTGATCACGACCTCCCATCGCAACCAACTTTTGTTGATTTTCGATCACCATCTTTCTTTGTGGATCTTGCAAAGCGTTCGCCATGTGTTTTGTTAATTTGGGCAATAAGCTTGCATTCACAATTTTTGAGCTTGTTTTCGCAACTGGGTACGACTCCATCTCACTTTGTTTTTCCTCAAGAGCAATGTATTCCTCTTGGAACTCTCGCAACTCAGTCATTGTGATAGTATTCTTGATTCTAAATATTTGAACATACATCAAATTTGTTGCGAACATTGCATTAATGAATGATAAAATAAGGTATATTTCATCCACATGGCCAGCCATGTTACTGCACATTGTCTTCCACCTCATAGTTAAATGCTTCAAACTTTCACCAACTCTTTGTTTCAGTCCAAATACATCTTCAATGCCGGGATGCAATGAATTGTTACTTATGTAAGCTCCTAAGAACACCGTTTGAAATTGATTGAAATACGCTATGGTATCCTTTGGCAGTCCTTCAAACCATTTTAACGCCTCCCGTCGCTTGATGCAAAGTATATGCACAACACAAATCATTCATGGTTTTCCCATCGCAACATGCATCTCACGTAAGCTTTGATATGTTAACGACACAAGTTGTCCTATCGAAAAATGCGAGCAAATTAAATTTTGGACATATTCCCCTCAATCATACTTCTTGGTAAAATGGCGTTTTGAAGCTTCCTCTATTGCTTCATCCAACTGCCCATCTCTGCCTCCTTCTTCTTTCTTCGTTGGCTGGAGCATTCCCCCATCTCCATCAATTCTCTTAAAATTTGTTCATTCGCGCCTGACCCTTGGTCCATTGGTCTCATTAACCTTGGTTCTCTTCTCCTGCGCTCATTTCTATCTTGCCTTTCAAAATTTTGTGTTTCCTCTTCATCCCCTTCTTCTCGCTCTTCCCTCTCACAAGGTCTTCTCTTTTTCACCCCTTTTCGTGTATTCGCACATGATTAGCCTTTCATCTTCTCTCTCATCTCTCAAGGTTCATTCCTCGCTACTTTCTTTCTCTCATTTAAATCCTTCCTTTTGTTCTATCTACTTCTTCATTAATATTATCATTGTTGCGGTATTGTTCGCGCCTTCTTTCCCGGTTATCATGATTGTTCTGGCGTATAGCCTCCTGAAACTCTTGTTCTTCAATTTCCGCCCTCATTCTTTCTCTTTCGCAAGCTATACGTGTTTGTTCGGCATTTCTCCTCTCAATCTCATCCTCAACTGTTTGTTGATTCCTTTGCACTTCTCTCCCATATAATATCCTTCTTCTTCCTCCCTAGGTTTCTTAGCCATCTTGATTATTTAGTTCGTGACGTTGCTCATTCCTCTCGATCTCTATTTTTTTGTTCAATATGATAATTTTCACCACGTTGAATGTAACGATCTTGACTATTTCTCTCTATTCACGATGTCCATCACTCTAGGATTCCGTATTTCTTAATATCCTCAACAATACCTACTTCAAGCGAATCTCGTATTGCTTCTCTTCTAATTGATCTTGAATTTGATCTTGTAGAACTTCTCGACCCTGTATTTTGTAGTCTTATATTTTCCATTCTCAATTCATGGTTTTGTCGTGTTAAATTTGCACGTTCTTCGCTTCTAATCTCCTTTTCTTCAAATATTCTTTGTCTTAATGTCTCTAGTGTTTCATTCTCCTCTCCGTGACATTATTCCTCCTTCAACTCGCCTCAATTCTCGTGTTTCTTCAACTCCTCTCGTTGATCCCGTCCTCCAAGTGTGTACACTAACTCTATCATAATCAATGTTTCCACCTTGTATTGGTGCATCTTTGAATTGGGAGTTGAATTCGTTCTTCTCCATTGTTTCTTGTTCCCATCTTAGAAGATTCTCCCATTTCCTTTCTCCTTCTTCCTGCAATTCTTGTGCTTCTCCTTACCATCTTTTCAATTTTAATGATCTCTTAAAAATTTCACAAATTCTTCACCAATTTTTCCAAACCTTCTTCAAATATCTTAAGATCAACGCTCCCTATTTCTAACACCAATATGTAGTTGCAAGATTTCCTACAACTACACCTCTACAAGATTACACAATGATCCAATCCAATTTCACGATCAATTATCAAAGTTTTATTTATTTTTCTGAAGAATCTTACAAGAATAATAAGAGTTCAAAGAAATCAAAATAGCTCTAGACTTTCTCTCTCTATTTATTCTCTCCAACCTGCTCAAAAGATCTCTCCTTTCTCAAATCGGTTTGGTCCTTTATATAGGATATTACATAGTGGATGACAGCTAAGCCAGCCTTTATTTTCTGGATCGGGTTGTGTCATTCTCGCAAGCTTACAAGGGCTTTCTTCGCAAGTTAACTTCACCTCATGAATCTTCACACTTTCCTCATGATTAGCCGACGTCATTCGCTACATCACTTCTCTAACACTCTGCGATGGCCTTCGCAAACACCTTTTATTTAAAACTTCGCTGAGACATAACTGTTGCGAGATTCTGCTCCTACAATTCTTCAGTCCTATCCTTTTCAAAGTCGTATGAAAAAGAGGACTACAGTTATATGTTAACACAGATGAGGAAAGACAATTGGAATGTGCCCTGGGTACAGACTCTTCGAAAATGACTGGCCGACGATGGTTCGGATAAAGGTGGTTTGCAAACCGTCCCATTATCGTTGGCAGAGATATATTCCTATAGAAGCGTAACTGGTTGCATTATGGAGGGGGTGTCTTACCTAGGATATAGCCCACCCCAAAATTAGTAAAATCTTATTTAGGCCATTGTAATTCTTAAAAAATAAATAAATAGCCCAGGTAAGAATTTGAATTAGCCTAAGTATATGTTCCAGATTCCATGCGATGCTTAATTTCAGCCACGTCAAGAGTACTATTTTTAAGAATTTATGTAGGTTTAGTGTTTGATAAATCGTGTTACTGAACCAAAAGTTGTTCCACTGAATCCACTCAACTTTCATTAATCTCAGTAGGTCAAGTGTTTGATAAATTGTGCTAATGAACCCAAAAGTAGTTTTTTTTTTGAACTTTCATTAATCTTTGTATGTTAAGTGTTCGATAAAATTGTATCCTTGAATCCAAAGCTGCATTTCTCTACTTTCTTTAATTCGGTAGTTTTAAGTGATTAATTGAATCGCCGCAATGAATAATGACCAAGTTGTCTTGATGCTGCAGTTTTCGGGAAAATCCGCCAGCTCTAAGGTTTACACGGTGACAAACAGTACTAATTTTACGGTGGATTGATCATGGCATCAAGCTATCCTCCACCAGCCCTCTGAAGGAAAGTAAAATTTTTCTAAGCATTAAGTCTGCATTGTCATGCTAAACATGAGAAACATCTGTTCTAGGGGAGCTGGGCCTATTAGCAACAACAAAGAGAGTAATAGTAATTCATTGAACTCTTGTTCCTTTTCGTTACGGAAAAATTGAGCTAAATATTTCCCTCGTTAACAACAATCTTAATGGATATTGATCGATGATTGTCTTTCTATTGCAATACAATTGTAACAACTTCTCACATAGTGCAGGACCTTGTACTCTTCACTTCCTTCCTAAATTGTAAGTTGTTTTGTGAATGGCACTTGATGGTCTATGTACACGCTTCTTTCCATTAGGCAATTTTCAAGCCCTTTTGAGTTCCTATATTGAACCAAGTATTTTTTTTTTCGGAGGATTCGCACGGTTATGGCAGCGGTCATCTATTATTCTTTTATTTTTTGTTGATGTTACGTTCTCAAGCTCTGTTGTTGCAGTTTCGCCATTCTCTATCTTTGCCAATATCATATTCTACTTTTAATTTCATGGTACGTCTGCAGGAATTTTTATTTTTAGCCCCCCAAGTATAAATTTTTGGTTCCGTCGCTGGTAGTGAGGATAAAATAAGGCAAGACACTCTTTAGAGGTCACAACGAGGTCGGATGATTTTCGGAGTTCGAAAACCAGGAGCATGAGGATGTCTTCTACCATGATATATGAAAGCGTGCATACACGAAAAGAAACCAAGAAAGTGGTGAGACCCACTATTTGCGTTTCTCCTAACTTCCCACTCCGTACTGAAGAATTCTTACCGTACCTTGAAATCTGTCTACCGAATAATATACACACATCTTTAAAGCGGATTGTAACTTTTATTCCAGGCTATGTTAATAAAAGGCGCTGGGCGAGGCGAGGCGCCTCGCCTAGGGCTTAACCGCTCCTAAGGCGCCATTCGCGCCCAGAAAAATAAAATATTGTTCATAGTTTGGCGCCTGGGGGCCTTTTTTCTGCCAGGTGCTGGTCTTCCGCCTAGTGGGCCTTTGGCGCTTAATCGCCAAAGGCGCTCGCCTTTTACAAGAACCATTTTTTGGGGACCATGGTTTTTTTCTGGGACCATGATTAGGCCACCTTCCCTATAGTTATAAGGGGGTGTCCTAAAATGTGGAAATGACCCTATTAACCTAATTTAATTTAAAACCAACCAATAACCACCTATATATATATATATATATATATATATATATATATATATATATATATAACCACCCACCTCCTCCCACCACCACCGCCGTTCGATTATCACCACCACCAACCACCGATTACCACCACCACCTCCTATTCACCACCACCGCCCACCACCGATTACCACCACCACCTCCTCCGATTATCACCACCACCCACCTCCGCTACCACCACCAACCACCACCACCCTCTATATAGCAATTTAAATCATTAACAAAAATATTCTCACCGACTCATTACTTGTCATTCGTTTTTGGTTGAAAAAAATGAGAAGTAATCATCAAAATGAGCGAAAATGGAAGTTGCAGAGAGGTTTAATGGAGGTTTTTTTTCTCGAGAGACGAGTTCGGTTATGTCGCAAAAGTCTCGGTAGAACTTTAGTTGATTCGTCGCAAAAGTTCTGTTATTGCGAATTAATTTTTTCAACCGAACTCGAGGTTCGGTTGATTCGCAAAATACTTTTAACCGAACTACGGGCTAATTCCATACATGCATTTGCAAGTGCAGTTCGGTTGGATCGCAAAAATTGTTAAGTTTGTACTTTAAGAACTTTTGCCTAATTGCATATATAAGCTCGATTGGTTGATTAAATTATGTTGAAGTTTGCGAACCAACCGAACTTCTAACACTTGGTTACTTTTAACTGCCGTTTGGTTGGGAACTTGGTTACGTTGAAGTTTCATGCGAACCAACCGAACATACCTCGTAAATGAGTTCGGTTAACTCGCAAAATAATTTCAAAACCGAACTCTTCTCTGTAGCCAAATGTTGAGTTCGGTTTAATCGCAAAAAAACAAAATTATGGGAACTTTGTGAACTCCGTTGTTTAAAGTTCGGTTAAAACGTGGTCTAGTCGACTCAACCGAACAAAACTCTGTAAACTCAAGCATAGTAGTTCTTTACATTTGATTTTTCATCGCCTAGCCGAACAAAACAAAAACTCCATTAAATCTCTGGTGATTGCATGTGGTTTTGGTTTATTAACCGAAATACCGATTCTGAAAGTTTGGTTACATGTTCTTCATATAATAAAACCGAACTTTGTTGACCTGGTTGAAATTTTTTTTGTTACAATTTTGATTTTCAAGATATTTTAGGCTGATTATAGGCAACATTCACTAAGTTACAAGCATACTTCGGTACCCAGTCTTTTCTCCATATTCACCCATCTCAAAATAATTTTTTTCTCCATCTTCTTCTTCTTATATCACTTTAGTCACTCAATAATTCTAGTTCTTTAAGAAAGAAAAGAAAAATCTATTAATTTAACCTTAATCAAAGATTAATCACACTAACTAATCATTATACAAAAATAATCAGGAGGGTAATTTTGGTATTAATCTAAATATTTAGATAAGGGGTGACATAGAATTACTTCTAATGTCTTACCCAAAATAAAACCATGGTCCCACAAAAAAACCATGGTCCCCAAAAAACCTTTGTTTTACAACATAGAATTTCTAAGGTTTCAAAAAATGGATATATAGGTAAAGTTGCTGTAACTTCATCACATGAAGTCGTATGTCATAATTCTGTTTGACACTATGTCACGAAATGCTAAAATACTACATGCCCCAAAATTTATCCCCCAAAGCTTTCCTCCACCATGTTTCACAAAGGTAGTGGCCCATGGCTTTTCAGCTGGGAGCCACTATGGGCCGGTAAGAGTTTACGTGCTAAATTTGTGGCAATGGGGCTGGTGTCACGTTCATCCACGTCCATGACGTCTTATATCCTTTGGATACATGGAATAGATGGAGTTTGAAACCAAGTTACTCAAATATTTGCTACCCTTACAGTAGCCTTGTAAAATTTTGCATTCATTTGTGGACAACAACTACATCAATTCTTGGGAAATAGCTAAACTAAAGAACAGATTTCTCTTATTTAATCACCATGGTCATGTTGTCTCTCAACCTACGGATAGTGTTTCAGCTCTGGCTCTTGATCTTTTTCGCCTTGAGCACACTTCTGAGGTACAAAAATCTCCAATCAACACCTTAATTTTAGCCTAGTCTTACATGGTACACTGCTCTAGTATTTCTATGATTAATCAACATGGAGATTTCGTGGTTTTCAAGGTTCCTGAACAACTTAGTTCGTATGTTACATCAGTAAAGAAAAGTCAAGCTAAATAAGGTTACTGCTGCTATATTTTTTAGTCTCTGTGTGTGTGAAGAATTTTAGTGCAAGCTCAATGTGATGTATCCAGACACCTTGATCTTGAGGGGGAGTAATGACATATATTGTATGTGTGTGAAAGAATGTCAGTGAGTGTGTGAGTTATGTACGTGTCGAGTGCACATGAGAGAACATCAGGTCTGTGAGAGTTTAGAATCATCGAGCATATATACTCTTGTATCTCATCTGTAAAAACTAATCTTTCTCTTAATCAACTGATTATCAAAACCGTCTCAAATATCGAATGTTATCACAAACCTTTTCAACAACTGATATTGAAAAGGCTCTTACAACTATGGTCTGGAGTTGATTGATTTGCCATGGTATGCACGTTTGGGATTCTGGGCCATCGTTCTCGTATTGGGATACTTGCTCACCATTTTCCTAATTTAGTGTTCAAAGATTATATCAAGGCATGTGGCAAGATGTCTAAGGTATGTGGGGGCACCGGTAATGAAAGGATATAATATTACATCAAAATATGTGACAGCATCATCTTCAAGGAAGACTTCGTTATGCAAGAAGTGTCGGAATTCTTGAAACCGGCGAGACTCTGCAACTGGATGGATTGCCCGCGATGGAGGAGGAAAAATTTGTTATTTGCTTAAGGATTTTTATTAGTTTAGGACATGTTTTTTGGCTTAGTATTTCGTTTGTTCTAGGAAATCTAGGAATTTTAATTTGGTTTGAGCTATCTGATGGTTAATTATTCAGACCAGTAATTTTTATCTGTTTTGACCTTCAGTCAAGCCCGTTTTTCACTGAACAACTGACAGCTTTTGAGGTGTGGCTTGACCATGGATCTGAGAATTAAAAAACCACCAGAGCAGTTGCCCATCGTCCTTCAGGTGAGGCAGTTTCTATCTCTTTCACAGGTTACATATGTTATAGGCTTATTGCATTTATCCTGGAAAATTGAATGTTGAACCTATCATGAATTAGTGTTCATGAAAATAAATAAAAGTTCATGGTTTTTGTCTCAACTGTGCTACTGTCATTCAGTCCTTACAATCCTCATGTTTTTATAAAATAAACTGAACCTTATTTTTATTTGTAGTGTCATCAGTTTCGGGGATTGGTACTTCTTGGCCGATTCCTTGATACGGGACCTTGGGCTGTTGATCTGGTAATGCATTGTTCTCTCTGGACCTGTGGCACCTCTTTTCTTTCTTTTGCTGACCTAATTTCCTGTGGTGATGTCTTGTAGGCCTTATCTGTTGAAATCTTTCCGTACGTAATCAAATTGCTACAAACAACAGCAGTGGAGTTGAGGCAAATTCTTGTATTCATATGGACAAATATTCTTGCCCTTGACAAGGTATCTTCAAAAAATTCAAAAATATCATGCTAAATTATTTGTCCGTCTTTTTCATTACTTGAATTGCTGTTTGATATGACTAAGGAAAGCATGCTTGTACCTGGGAAAATGATCCTTACATAAATATTTTACCAAAACATTTTCCAGAAGGAACAACATCACTTGTACTACTTCTCGTAATAGAGTTATTTTGCTATTTCGTACCCGTCTTAGAATAGATCATTCTTAAAAAATATTTCCTATCTTTAACTGTTTTATTTTCTGTCTTGTTTGCAATAACTGGATCTGACTCATTCAGAGATGGTCTTGGAGGGTGTGAAGATTTTCATGAAGATGAAAAGGTCAAGTCTGAATTGGATATTGTTAAAAGCCTTCTGAATGTCGTTTCAGATGGAAGTCCCGTGGTTAGGGCTGAGGAATCTGTAGGTGAGTGACTTAAACCCTACCCCACATATAGTGTCTTTTACTTGTTTTACTGTGCAATGCCTGAATGAGCTAAATATAATTTTGACAACTCTTGCACGCTCTGCTTGGTTCATTACCATCATTGGATAATATTAATGGTCAAAGTAGTGGGTATCCTAGCACTAGCCAGTACACGCAGCCGCGAGGTACAATTCCTTCTCAAATTGGTCCTTGTTGAGGGTTGGAAGTGATCATATATCCGTGAGTCGAGATGGGAGGGTCATTTGAGTGGTTATGAAGATGTTTGGTCAGGAGGATCCAGTTAGCAACAAGCCACACCAACTGACATTTCTAATTAGTCAACCAAGACATCATTCTGAAGCATTTGAATCGAAGTGACGAGTTCTTCTCTGCTCATCTCATCATTCAGGTGGCATATTTACTCTAAACTTGTTTCTGTCCATATGAAATTTCAAGGACTGTCTGAACTTTCTTTAAATTCGTAATTATTACCTTGATCATGTTTGTGTCAATTTACGTTGGTGTGCGTTTGTTTGCTGGCACAACTGAATATTTCAATGTTTTAATCAGCGGAAAGTGCTAATTGATGGAATCTACGGAATATTCAACCGGCATGGTTCCATTGATCGGTTACCATGACGGTATTGCATGAAAAACATACAGGAAACACTTCCATCCCAAACCAAAAACCGGCATTGAAACTTGATAAACATCAACGCCAGAACTGGGTACCGGCGTGGTACCATCAATATCGAGAATGCCGGCACCAAAACCGGCGTTGTTCAGTTACAACTTTACAATGCCGGCACCTACAAAAAAACATGTAGGAATAATTGTTTTCCAAAGCTAAATTCCGGCATTCAATATCAATTATTTTCAATGCCGGAATTGTGTACCGGCTTGGGACAATAGATTACGAGAATGTCGGCATCGGTGCTTCTGGCGTTGTTTTCTTATGAAACATATATGCCGGAATAGGTTTCAAATTTGGTCTTCCGTTTTGGTTAACTTAGATAATGCCGGAACAATGGTCGAGCATGCCGGTACGGTTTCCGACATAGTGTTTTAATTTTGTTTGGAACTAATTTTCATTTGATCTTAAGGTGGTGACATATATTGATCCAACAAATGCAAAGCCGCTTTATCGGGATACGTGAATACTATAAAATCCCTCCGGTATGTGCCAAAGAATACTTTTCACCTAGTATCTTGAAATTTACTAATGAACGCGAAATTGTTCTTATGTAGGGAATAACAGATCAAAAGGAAGCAATCGCTTGGGCTAAAGAGACGGCTCTTAAGAACATATGTGTGTTGGTGAGCAATACTGAAGGTTCGAAGAGGAGTTTTGAGATGGCTTGCGAGAGAAGTGGGAAATACAAGGAGAAGAATAGGATTATGTACCTCCGAAGAAGACTAATAGGGTATACAAGACTCGTATGAGGAAGATAATTGCCCGTTTAAGCCTGTATTCCATGTAAATGACATGAACAATTGGGATTTTGAGGTTTTGTGTGGCTATCATAACCACCGGGATCCGAAAGATTTTGTTGGTCACTCCTTAGTTGTGAAGCTAAAACCTGACGAGTTCGAGGATGTAAAGAGATTGAGTAAAGCACTTATCAAACCGATGCAAATTCTCAGAGGCTTCAAGGAGAAGAATGAGACTAACGTGTCTTCTCTACGTACAATTTATGCCGCACAAGCAACTATTAGAAGGGTTGAATGGGAAGGGAGGAGCGTTATGCAAGAATTTGAGAAGATAGTTTGGGATCACAACTACACGCATATCATTAAAAGAGGGCCGGACAAGAAGCCCCTTCAAATATTCATTTCACATCCTTTGCTTTCACAATTGGCAAATACATGTTGTGGTGTTCCTTTGATGGATTGCACCTACAAAACAAAAAAATACAATATGTCGTTGTTCAACATCGTGGGGCAAACCTCGGACAAGGTAACATTCACATTGGCCTGGTGTTTAATGGAAAACGAGAGGGACTATAATTATCATTGGGCATTACGACAATTGAAACTGTTCTTCCGAGAAATTCAACATCCGAGGGTCATCGTAACCGATAACGATGACGCATTAATGAAAGCAATATCCGATGTCTTTCTGGACGCACAAAATTTCCTATGTACATATCATATACGTCAAAATGTGATAAAAACTTGTTGAGAGAGGCAAGATAAAAATTTCCTATGTACATATCAACTAAAGGAAGATGTTCGAAAGAAGAAACTATCCCCCGAAGAAGAAGATGAGAGAGGCAAGATAAAGGAGCGAGTGGACAAAGAACATGCGGAAAATCATAAAAAGTGGTTGGAATTTCTAAGAGATTGGGAGAAATTTTATTGGTCTCTTACCGAGGTTATGTACCAAAAGAGATTGGAGAAATTTATTGCCGATTGGAACGAAGTTTATCCTACTGCCGCCTGATATTGTCGGACTCAATGGTTGGATAAGTTCAAGGAAAAATTTGTGCGTGCATGGACAAACAGGTATAGACACTTCAAGAGTGAAGCAACTAGTGCAGAGGAGTCCGCTCATGGGAGATTTAAAGATCTCATCCAGTTCGGTCAAGGCAATGTGGTTATGGTCACCGAGGAAATGGAGCAATACTTTAAGCAAGATATCAATAGGATCAAGGAGGATTTTGAGAAAAGCTCGGTGGAAAAGATGACTCAAATTCTTCGTTATGGTAAGTTGATCCAAGGAATAGAATTCAACGTCTCTCATTGGGAAATAAAACATATGATGAGTCAAATGGAATATGAGAAAAATTACTGAAAACCAGGTGATGTGTATATTTGTCCCGACATGTCTTCATTGGGGATTCCGTGTCTTCATATGCTTGTGAAGTATGAAGAAGTGATACCTATTGAGGTTATTGATCCGTTTTGGAAGCAACAATCTTTTGACCCTAACCCTCCCCCTTCGGGAGATCCCGGGCAATCTCTATGGGATACGAACGAAGCAAAGGAGTTCTTCGAAGCTTACTCACGTGGCACCTCGGTAAGCCGGCAAGTCTTGTTGAGCCAACTAAGGCTAATTACTCGTCCATGGATCACACAAAGCGAAGATCCAAGAAAGAGAGATCCAATAGGTAGACCACACAAACTAAAACAAAAAGGAAAAAACAAATGGTAGAATTGAAAGAAATGACTCAACGTGAAGAAGAACTCGCGGCAAGTAAGAAACGAGATCTAACCGCATGTGAGATTTCGGAACAAAGGTTCGTGGAAGCGCATGTTCCAAACAAAAGAGGTAGGTCGAGGAAGGAACCCCTAAGTCAACAACAAACGAAGGACTCTGTATCCACACCAAAAGCCAACTCATCGGAGGTTCCAAAAAAGAGGGGTAGGCCGCCAAAGGTATCAACATCAAGTGTCAAAGAAGAACAAGGTGAGCATTCTGAATCCATGCCTATAGTCGATCTAGCGGAGGTTCCAAGTAAAAGGGGTAGGCCGCCAAAGGTATCATCACAAAGTGACAAAGAACAACAAGGTGAGCATTCCGAAGCCATACCCATAATCGATCTAGCGGAGGTTCCAAGGAAAATGGGTAGGCCGCCAAAGGTATTATCATCAAGTGACAAAGAACAACAAGGTGATGAGGCAAAGGTGGTGACAAACCAAAGTGATAGCAAAGTTGATGTAGTTTTAGTTCGAAGGGGAAGGGGCAGGCCAAGGAAGTACGGACCCCCATCACATATCGAAGACATTGCAAGTGTAGAGATTGCAGAGGATGGTTTGGATATATTATTGTTACAAAAGGGTATTATGAAGATGTATAAGGATCCCAGAACAGGTAGGACAATTAGAAGTTATCATACCAAGATACAGTCTTACATAAACCAGCTTCTTGAGGTTATTCGCGAGTATATTTTATATACGGATGATGTCGACGGAGATGGAAATTGTGGCTATCATGCTGTGACCGACCAATTAGGAATTTTTAACACGGCGGTTAGTAGAGGTATGACACCATGCCAATATGCTAGAATGAGGATGGCCGAACAACTTGTGAACAAGAGGAGCTTTTATGAGCAATTGGTTGGTATAGGAGAGGGGTTTGATGATATGCATGCTCAAGTATTGGGGCCCGAGCAACAGATGAACTTTCTTCCTTCTGAATATTGGATGAGAATGCCGCTTTTTGGGCATCTAGTGGCGGATACATTTAGATGTGTTGTTCATTATTTTACCCCCACCGTAGAAGTAGCATTTACCTCAAAGTGGCAAAAATGCGAAGGATCCCTTAAGAAGAGAAGAGTTATTTTGGCGTTCGTGAACGGTAATCATTTCGTTATTCTAAAACTCAAAGAAAATTGTCCACTGCCACCTATCTGTGGGATGATTAAAAACAAGGGTCTAGATCCCAATATCTGGAATGGATGGATGGCATCGTATGAGGAGAATCACCAATTTTGGGATGTGTTGGCATTATCAAAAAAACCTCTCCAAGAGGAGAAGATGCAACCGATTACCTGTGGAGGTGACGATGAGTAATTTGGATTTATGTGATTCACTAGTACGCAACGTTTTGTTTTTTTCGGAAGTCTGAATTATAAACCTTAAATCATATTTTGATGCCCATGCCAGCATAGTTGTGTTTTATCATTACGACGCCGGAACTACGGTGTCGGCGTAGATCTTTGTTTTGAACCCATGCCGGAAATGCAGAAAAAACTTCCAGAGAAATCAGTGACCTTTCCGGCATTGAAATTAACATCATAACCGTGCCGATACTCTGTCAAAATTATATTTTTCATGGAGATTATAGACAACCGACATAGAATCCAAACACAATTCAATGCCGGAACTCTGTCATTTAGAGAACCGACATTGCTTTTACTATTTTCGAGCATGCCGGAACTGAAGAAAAACTTAGAAATTTAAGTGATTTGGGCACATTCAAACTCTGTAAAGTAATTTGACACAAGTTTATCAACATAATAAATATAATAAAAATACTAGATTGTATACGAACAAACTCCACAGTTATGTATATTCCAGTTTATTTCCACCTATAGATTTCAGGCGCTAGAGGAGTGCGAATTTGACTGACAGTTTCCAGTTCCAACTGGTGAATCAGCCACATCTCCATGACTTATTCTGGCCTAGTTGTCCTTATAAAACTACGTAGCTTTCGTTGTGATCCCAGTACGCCTCATCCAGATTGTTAACCTAATAAATTGAAATTACAGTCGGTGTTTCAAAACTTCAAGCGTGATGTGCTTGATTGAAATCTGCTCAATTCCTTTAAAGTTTATCACTAGCATAAAACAACATCTCAACTTAAGGAATGAGAAGTACTATGTAGACTTTTAGGTCTAGACTTGAATGTCTTATTGAGATATATCATTGAGTCTGTGAAGGTGTTCACAGATTCCGGTGGATGGGATACGTTAGGTCTTACTTTGGCCTACTAATCGGCATTAACTATAATGCTCTACTATTAATCATGCCATTGTTATCAGAAGTAGGCTTGGATGATAATACTATTCAAGTCTTGAAGATAAAAACAAATTTTCGATTATGGCAGAAGCTAATGATAGTTCAATAGCTAGCATCACCAACAACCTTAGCTATTCACATTATGCAGTGAAGAAGCTCTGTCAATTACAATTTGCACAATTTGGGCTCTTTGATTGCAAGTTTGGAATTACCCATTGCTTCCTTGCTTTTTGTTCTAATATGGCAATAAAACTTTTTACAAAATAACTCTTTAATCAAGCAACTACTACTAATAGACCGGAGTAGTGACCCCTACAAGCACAGTCAAACTTTATAATGTTCCTAAATCAAAAAACAGAACCATTACTTGTAACTAAAGTGACATGGAATTTGATTTTATATACCTTGATTAGGAGGTGGAGGTGGCACTGTGGCAGCGCCTGAACCGAGTGGTGGTAATGAAGCCCTCGCTTATGCTTGCGAAAGAACTCGTAGGTGAACTTTTTCAGGAGGAAACCTAGGCCCTGAGTGAATCCAATTACAAATGTCAGTAATGAGACAGCAATAAATGAGCATTCCTATGAAGGAAACAAATAAATCTCACAGACATAATACAGATTGAGTTCATACTTAGGGAAGGGCCAAATCTAGCAGGTGAGGTGATAGTAATGAAGGCACGAGTAAATGGTGCTTAGTAAGGAATGCAGGTGAGAGAAACTGACGGGGATGTAATGACAGAATCCTCAAAAACAAAGGCAACAATAAACTAACGAGGACATCTGATAATTAAGAATTTTAATATGTAAAAATAAAAATTTGCAATTGAAGGGGCTGGCAGGTGATAGCATACACAAGAAAATACAAAAATTAGAGATAAAATCAAACAATTTAGGTTGCAGTTAAAGAATTTATTCATTAAACATCACCTACGTTCGGCATCTGTCTTCTTAAGGTTCGATTCAAGTTGAACGAAAGAAGCAACTATAGAGCTTATAGTGTAAAACAATGTCAACCATTAAGTTTTGTGACTAATTTCTGATCCTTTTTTCTAATTATCCATGATGCTGCGACAAGACCAAGCTGATTGTTATATATTTGGCAAAACAAGAAGACTGGGAATCTCTGTGATGCCCTGCAAAGCAAAATAAGTGAACCAAATGCAAGTTGGAGTTTCACTCATTCTAATAGTCTGAAGCCTTTGAGTGTTACTATTGAATTTAGTCTAAATTTGGCTAATAGACCCGGGGACTCAAAATGGCCTTCAATTCACATAATACTGGAAGGTCAGGTAATCAGAAACAACAGTTTTAGTGAACAATTAGGCTTACAAGAATGGAGCTGACAATCATAACATTTGTACATCAATTCACAAGAATGAAACATATACTGGAAAAACATAAATTTTACTGATTTGCTTTGAGATCGATTAATAATATCTCTTGTTCACAGATCTAAACAAACAGAAATCTTTACCATATACCATAAATTGTTCTGTCCTGCCAAAATAGAAATCTAAGAACTTATCAGCAGAACCCATTTCTTCCCGAAACTTCAGATCTTGTATTTTTGAGAAAGGCAAAGAGATTTGAGAAAGGCGAAGAGAACAGCTATACGAGAAGAAGAATTGATAGTGAATCTTGTCAGGCAAAGATTCATTTTCTATACCCGCGCGCGTATAGCTAATCTGGAGGAGACGGAGAGAGCTCTAGAGGCGGAGCTTCATTCTCTAATAGTCCAGGTCATTGAATATTGTTCTTCGGAGAGGAGATATCATCATACCAGTAATTTATTGTTGGTGTTGATCATCACCAACACTAGCCATGAATTTTGCTTTGTTGTTCTTTTGGAGGCGGCGATTAGAAAACCAAACGAAACAATGAACCCTAAACAGGCTAACACAGATGCTTATATACAGTACTTGCCTAGGGTAAATATAAAGAGAAATGAGTGAACCGGGCCTCACACTTTGGGCCACAAATGAGTGAACCGGGCCTTACATGCATACGTTGGGCCACAAAGGCAACTCTATGGGGGAAAATTAGGGAGACCCAAAAAAATAATATTCTCATTGTCGCCCACAATTAATTTTTGGTATCAAATGACACCCATAATTATATGAAATTATTATATGAATCAATACATAACTCGTTATGCATACTATCTTTCGCATAACTCGTTATGCGGCCTAATTTTTCGGTATAATTGGAAGCAAACTTAGACATAACATATCTAAAAATCCTCGCCTTAGAATTTTACAAATTTTATATCGTTGGAAATCTTTTTAAAAGAGCTACGCAACGAGTACAAACAAGAATATCAAATTTTTGTTTTTCACGAAAAAAATCGGAGGTGATCATCGTTTTAGGCAAAATTTTTGAAAACTTGATACATAACCATTATGCAGCCACCAAAAACGACGCATAACACATTATGCAGACGCATAACGAATTATGCAACCATTTTTTCGACTGCATAACAAATTATGCATCTGTATAACAAAGTTATGCATCTATAACGAGTTATGTAGCCATTGTTTTGGTTGATTTTAGTGTGCGTACATACAAAAATTGATGCATAATGCATTATGCAACCACATATTCGGATGCATAACAAGTTACGCATCAATTTTCTCGCTGCATAAAAGATTTTGCAACAATTTTCTCGATGCATAATGCATTATGCAATCATATTTTCGGATGCATAACAGGTTATGCATCAATTTTCACGACTGCATAACATGTTATGTAGATATTATTGTAGGAGCATGACAAGTTATGCAACCTTATTTTTTGTTGGTTTCAATACTAAGAAAAAAATAGCTGCATAACGTGTTATGCAACCGTTTTCTGGACTGCATAACAAGTTATGCAAAAAAAAAAAACGCTGCATAACTTGTCATCCACCTACAATAATAGCTGCATAACGTGTTATGAACCATTTTCGGGACTGCATAACAAGTTATGTAACAATTTTTTTTAGATGCATAACACAGTTAACACTGCAAACACAATCAACTCACACCAAGCATAAATGTTCAATATTGTCCTCTTATGAAATGTTCAATATTGTCCTCTTATGAAATCAAGATGTGTTCCTACCCACTTGCTTGGTAACGAAAGTGATTTCATTTTCAACTTACCTGCGTGGGGCGAGTGTGTGTCGTGTGTAGACATATTATTAGTGAAATATTTTCTCCCACCACATGGCATCTCCAAAGTATCGAAATAAACTGCTGATATTGAGATCTGCGCTAACTACAAGAGTTCCTTCCCATTTAAAAACCAACCTTATTTTTGTTGGTTTCAAACTCATGGCTCGAGCAATGGCGGGAATCTTGGTAAAGGCCTTTGGTTCGATGACAAACTTGGCAAAGCATTAGTTCGGGCCTTCTACCAAACACTTGTTGTAATGTGAAGCGGATGGCCATGGCTAGGTACTTGCTGTAAATTGGAGATTGCACAACTCCTTTCCTGCACAGTACAAGTTCAATCACACAAACCCATTCATTCAATCATTCAAAATCTCAGTAGAACTCATTAATCTCATCAATTCATTCCCAAATATAAAAACAGCAAGTTCATCCTCCTGACAGAGTTCTAGGAGACAATCTTCACCCTAAACACCAAGTCAATCTCAAATTAGTGACCAACCCATTCTTCCTGATCTTATTAGAACTCTAAAACCCATCGTATCTTGTCAATTTCAATAGCAGCAAGACTCTGTTTCTTCCTTCTTTTTGGTACAAAACAAAAACCAAAGCAGTGAACGACTTATTCTGAGCTTCTTCTTTATCTCACCTTTGAAACATTTCTTAGCCATTTCCATTTGCAATCAACCCCATACGAACCAAAAGTGAAAACTTGGACTGGCAGAGATTGTGTATAAAAAGAAAAAAAACCAGTTTAGCCTTGAAGAGAACGAATACACAATTTGAAATTGTGGGTGTCGGAAAGAATTTTGAACGAGATAATGGGTGCGCGCTGAACTTTTAAGGCGTGGGTTTCACAGTGGGAGAAATCTGAAAAATGGGTGTGACTGTAGTTTTCACATGGGGTAAATTGTGCAGATTTTGGGTAGGAAGACATATTTTGGAGTCAAAGCATATATATTGGAGTCACATTAGGAAATTATAGGTCTGAATGCTGACTTTGGAGCACCATGTCCAATCGGCAAACTCGCCGAATTCCATTCTCTAGGTTGAGACTTGAGAGCAATGATTTTTGGTCATGAAGCAAATCTTGGATTAGAGTAATAGTTTTTGATTTATATTGGCCAATATCACTTATTTACTAAATATTGAGAACCGCTTTGGTCAAAGGTCACTTCCCTTGAAGATTAAAATTTGGCGTTCGACAATGGTCTCTTTCAATGGCTAATTCATCTGACATCATTCTTTACTTCCCTTCTCCATCAATATCGTACCACAATAACTTGAATGAAACAAAATTTGGAAGGAAAAAAAGAAAAGAAAAGATAGAACCAAAAAAAAGCATTGATTCGGAGAGTATGAATCTACTTGAGTGAAAAGTTAAGTTTGAGTATGAATATGACTTCTACTCCAGTGAAAAATTCAGTTCTTATAGATAAATGCATCCAATAACAAAGAGATATAATACTACAGAGAGAACACTGAAAGAGAATATATGTTCTAACAATGTTCAGTTAAGCAAATTTGTATCTCCCAATGTTCACAAGGTTTACCAAGCTTACGAGAATTGTGGATTACCAGGACATTTGGAATGGATCAATCTGACAGATTTTGGTCACACTCTGACAAAGATGCATGATCTCATGCTTAAAAGCTTCAAATCAACATATGGGAGACGTTTGTGGCAAGGTATTGAAACCAAAAACGTTTAGTTCTATGGAACTCTAATGTGCATACGGGTAATGAGTCTGACACAAAAATTGGCTAGACCCTTGAAAGGTCGATTCCTTTCTGCTCAACTCTCAAGAAGGCATAAAAAGAAGTCTGTACTAAAGGAAGATAATTAAAGTAGCAGAGATTTAATTAAGATGGACACTAGAGCATTCAATTACTGCAACAACCTAATCTTTGAATAAGAGAGAGAGTCAAGAATCTTCGGATCGATTAGTAATCCCCAACTCTTGTGGACACTCCAGATTCTTTTAGCTTTCAATATTCCTCAAGTTACACTTCAAAAGAAGGCCACAACCGGTTCATGCAAAATCAATCTGATAATGGTGAAGATTTTAAATATGTTTGGAGAAAGAAATTACCTCCTAAAGCACAACTTCTTGTGTGGTTGACCAATGCCATTCCCACAAAGGATGATTTGTACAAGAGGGGTTGTCAGATTCAAGAAACAGTCTGCAATCTCTGCAATGAGAACAAGAAGATGTTAGTCACATTTTCGATTCACTGAATATTTACAGAACAAGAAGATGTTTTGCTAGTTGCATAAATCATTGTCAACATATGTTGGAATCTTGCAACAATGAACAGCACGTTAGATGTATCAAAAATAATATGTAAAGAACTAATGCGAAACAACTCTACCGAAATAACTTGGCGAGGGCAGAATCACAGGTTCAACAAGTTGTCCTTAACACATTAGTTCGCGGGTATACTCGAGTTGAGTAATGCTAAACCCCTCACAGCGAAGATGTGTCCAGGGGATAAGACTGCACGTGATATAACTTGAGTTAGCACAACGCAAGTTACCCTCTCTCTTCAACTCAACAACAGGGATGGAAGTAAAAACGTATGGAGAAACCCTAGAAACAAAAGAAGAATTTTTCTGTGTATAGAAAACAGAATTTCGAGTTGTATTTAAAGGACAAGATACTTGCAAATAAAGTTAGGTTTTGGTTTTCTTTAAAAACTAGTAAAACACCTAAAAGGAATTTATCCATAAATAAAACTCTAAAAATATTTTAGGAATTAATTTCCTAAAGAAAAACTCGCCTAAAAAATAATTCCGAGTAGAAGAGGAACTTGGTGCATGGCATACGCGCATATCGCATGGGTCAAAATTTGTATTTTTGCCCACCCGCTCCACCCACAATGTTGTTTTAAAACATATCCATAAGCATATGGCTATATAGTGGAGCTCCTTCTCTATTATACCCAATGTGGGACTAAAGAGAGATTCATTCACTCATAAAATGAGCAAGTATCCTTGGACCCATAGGTCACTAGATCAAACCACACCAAGACCAAAATAATTTTATTAAAACTCATTTTTCTCCAACAACATATGCCACAATTATAAGAAACAAAACCAATCAACCACCCCAAGGAAAGTACTTGAGACAGCTACAATCTACTATATTAATTCTATTAGATATTATACGATTAAGCGGAAGCGGGTATCGGTTCATACCTAGAACTTGAGCTCCGATTCTTGGATCGACAAGGAACAAGAAGAAAACAACAACGATCCAACACGACGATTAAAGGGTACTACAATCACCAATGATGAGCACAAGCTTGTTTCACAGGCTAAGAACTTGAAACCTTTTTTTTTTCTTAATGATAACTCTCTTTAGGGTTAGAGCTACCACTTTTCTTATGGTAAACTTATGTGTGATATTGGTGGAATCACGTAACCCTTTACACTTATTCTAGAGATGTTTATATAGGTTCCAAACCCTAAGGAATATGGAACCCTACCGGGCTTGCCACATACAATATGGGCGACCATATTCGGGTCCAACCCGAATATCTAACATCTCCCACTCGCACATAGTGTGTGTGGATTGTACCAGAAGAAAGAAAAGTTCATATTAGTAAATAGCCAGGTGCGACCCAGTCGAGGTACACGCATTTTGGGAGCTCCATACTAGCAGCTCAATATGAGTCAGCATAGAGACATCAACCCTTTAAAAAAAAAGCTGTTCGTATCTCGTAGTATCTAGGTCCATCAAAATCTCATTGGTCTAGACTACTCTGATCCCTCGTAGAGCTAGTCTAACCCTCATGCTAGCTTATTGTAAATACATTCACACTTGTGTTGCAACTCCAGCAAGGCAACTCAAGTCGTCGACTATGAATATAAAACATTCATGAGTTTGATGACCTTCCTTTCGCCCTATTGTCATGAAGTTTCAGAATCAACTGCTTTCCCAGGATATGTACCCTTTAAGGGATCATTCATAGCCACAGGACACATACTAAAGTAGCAATCATCGAATCTTTACTTAATAACAAAGTCAAAAGTCGTAAGGTTACATGTGTATAATCTAATTATCATACGGACTCACATGGTGAGAAAAGCAGGGAACAATTTTCGCACCTCCGTAGTGGTCGCAAGCACGCATAATATGAAAATGCGCTAGAGTGGAGTTTTACTTGACTAAACAAGTATATGTCACAAACTCTTACACTCTACAAATCTTGACTTAGTCGCAACTCTTGCGCCTAATCCGAAATTTCTAACTGCTCGCTTTCAACAAGCGCTAGTGGAAGAGATTTCTTATTTGGCTATTCTTTAAGGTATGATGAACAGTAGGTACATTCATCATCGATCTTCACTATATAGATCTCATCTTGGTATTGCCAAGGCGATGCATCATCTCATCTTTGCTCGCTCTCCTTAGCGCCAAAAGGTGATCGCTTATGTGAGTAAGCCGGTTCATACCAGTGACATATTAATCAAGTTTTGACATAATGCATTCTCTATGCACCAATGTCGCCAATATCCATGCCCATAAGTAAATAATCAATCATAACAATGAACCATTATCAAATTGTATTGATTATTAATAAATATCCATAAAACATATGCATCTACGATCATCATGTCTTAGAACAATAAATAAATAAATAAGGACATCCATTACCACCTACGTAAACCTAACGCCCCTAACATGAGACATGAAAACATCCCTTGGTATAGGTTTAGTAAGGGGATCAACTATCATCAATTACGTAGGCATGTACTCCAAAACTATTTCTTTCTTCGCAAGAGCAAACTCTAATAAAACAACACCTCCTATCAATGTGCTTAGTCTTTCCATGGTACTTTGGGTCTTTTTGCATAAGCAATCATTGATGTGCTATCGATGTGAATTTTCACCGCATCGATAGCGTGAGTGACAAATTCAAAACTCTCAAAGAACCTCCTTAACCAATTAGATTCTTGTCTCGTGACTTGACAAGCTACAAACTCGAGATTCCATTGAAGACATAGCGACAATTGACTGTTTCTTACTACTCCATGTGATGGCCCCGCCATTTAGCAAGAAAGCATACCCTGATGTGCATTTTTGCTCTCCCATTTCGCCATTCCAGTTAGCATCACAATAACCACTGAGACGTAGATCTAAACCCTTGTAGCATAGCATGAGGTCGCTCGTCCCTTTGAGATACCTTAGTATCCTCTTGACCGCTGCCAGTGCTCAAAACCAGGATTCGACTGGTACCGACTAACTAATCCAATAGCATAGCATATGTCATGCCGAGTACACATCATAGCATACATCAGGCTCCCAATTGCGTTGGAATAGGGTACCGCGACATCCTCTTTCTCTTCAGGGGTATTAGGGCACATCTCAAGGCTTAAGTTCGACCTTTAGCAACTGGTGTGTCTATGGGCTTGCAATCTTTCATGTGAAATCGCTCGAGAACCCTTTTAATGTACGTCTCTTGTGACATACCCAAAAGTCTCTTTGAACGATCTCTAAGGATCTTAATCCCGAGCACATAACTTGCTTCTCCCATGTCCTTCATCTCAAAAGTTGAGGACAACCACTCTTTTGTGGCGACAACAATTTCCATGTTACTTCCAGGCTATAAGGATATCATCAACATATAAGGACGGGATAAGGAAACCTTTATCGGACCGTTTAACGTATTACACACAATGGTCTTCCTCTATCATCGTAAACCCATTGGAAACAATGGCTCGATCAAATTTTAAATACCATTGTCTAGATGATTGTTTTAGGCCATAAATAGATTTTGGAGCTTGCAAACTTTGCGCTCTTGACCTTTAATCACAAAGCCCTCTGGTTGCTCCATGTAAATTTCCTCATCTAGTTCTCCATTGAGAAATGCGTCTTAACATCCATTTGATGAAGTTCCAAATCCATATGTGCGACAATAGCTAACATAAGGCGTATCGAGGCAATTCTCACCACTGGGAGAAAGTTTCCTCGTAGTCAACACCCTCCCGTTGGGTGTAGCCTTTCGCCACAAGGCGAGCCCTATATCTTTCATCTAAACCTTCCGCATTGCGTTTGACTTTGAAAACCCATTTGTTTCCAATAGCCTTGCGCCCATCCGGGAGGTCAACGTATTGCCACACACCATTAATCCTCATTGATTCTATCTCTTCTTCGATGCAATAATCCATTTTCCTTTTAGGAGATGACATAGCCTCTTTGAAATTCTTAGGCTCTGCGTCATCATGTGAGCAAACCATGAAACTTTCCCCCTCAATCGAAAACGACGACGGGACTTTTCCACGTTCACTTCTCCGAGATTGGGGTTCTGATTCGATGGAGCCAATCCATTATCGGGTGGAACACTCCCACTTTCCCTAGGAGAACGAGGAATTTCTTCGCTATTCTCAACTAGACGAATGGTGTGTCTTCCATTGACTTTTCCACCTCAAAGAGGCTAAGATCTCCCCCTACCTCGTTCCTTCTAGGAAAGTCCTGTTCAAGGAAATCTACATCACGTGACTCAATCTCAGTTACACTTCCATCAGGATGCTCACCAATGAACACATGGCCTTTTGAGTGATCAGAATATCTGATAAAGATACACTTTTTTCGCTCGAGGGCCCAGCTTCCCATACCGATGAGAACTATTGTGTACATAGCGGTGAACCCCATGGTCGCAAATTACCCAATTCGGGTTTTCTGCAGGTCCATAATTCATATGGGGTGGAAGGTACTCTTGACTTTGAAGGCACACGATTAAGGACATAGGCAGCGGTCGAGAACGCATCTCCCCAAAAAGAAATAGGAAGATGAGCTGCGCCATCATTGACCTAACCATGTCTAACAAAATACGATTCCTTCTCTCTCTACACCATTTTGTTGCGGAGTACCAGGAATAGTCAATTGTCTCGAGATCCCCTTTTCCTCACAATACCCTTTGAATAGGTCGAGATAGATACTCGCGGCCACAGTCGATTCTCGAGAGCCTTAATGCTCTTATTTAGTTGATTTTCCACTTCGCATACATAGCGTCTAAAGCAGTCAATGCTTCGACTTGTAGGATATCAAGTAAATATGACCATATCGCGTAAAGTCATCTATGAAAGTGATGAAATAAGAGGCTCCATGTCTTGCCTTAACGTTCATTGGGCCACATATATCGAATGAATTAATTGCAAAGGCTCGAGGCCCTTTTTACTGTCCCAAACGGTTTTCTAATGGCTTTTCCGCAAGACAATGTTCGCAGTAGGCAAGGAGACTTTAGCGATGGGTCCTAAAAGACCTTCTCTAGCTAGCCTAGTCATCCTTTCTTGCCCTATATGACCTAATCTAGCATGCCAAATCACGGAATCATTATTAACATCCGAAGAAGATGCAACTAATGAAATAGATTTATTAGCATCATAAGAACTAGAATTGTCAATATCCAAAACCATAAAACCATCCGACATAAAACCAAAACCATAAAAATCGGTTGCCAAGCAAATCTTAAATAATTACCCTCAAAAGAAAACTAAAGCCTAGACGCAACATACTATTAACTCAAACTAAATTTCGTCGAATATCCTGGAGCATAAAGTACATCATGGAGGATTATCGTGCGCCCTTGTCGCAGATTTAGCATATAGGTACCGATGTCAAGTACTTCTATGCTAGTTGTGTTCCCCATATAAACTCTCATGCTCCCGGAACTCGACGATAATCTAGGAACCCTTCTCGGTCCCTCGCTACATGGTCGGTTGCTCCTAATCTACAACCCACAAATGAGGAGAATGAGCAACTAATGCTTGACTAGAAACAAAACATTCATAGCGAGAATAGGCTCGAAATTACCTTCTTTGGCTCGGTGCATTCACGAGCGAAGTGTCCTTTCTTATCACGCTTAAAGCATTTCATCTCTCGCTTTGTCTTTCTTACCAAGACGCTTGCCTCTTTTGCGCTTAGGAGCGTTGGTAGTGGACGACCCGGATCCATCACGAGGATTCTTACCCGAAGAACCCTTACCCCTCTTGCGCTTAGACCCATTGGTCTTATGCGAAATGGCATTCAAAGAAATAAAATGTAACGGTCGCCTTAGTTGCCCAAGCGCTCGACTTCTAGTTCCACACGACGAGAAATATCCTCAAAAGTGCGGACATTATCATTATGTGTCATGTTTTGTAATCTCTCCCAAGAGTTAGGTAACGAACGAATAATGACTTGTACTGTTGTTCATCCAAGTGATGACCTGCAGCTCAAGTTCGCGTATCATTGATGACATTGTCCTCAAATGTTGCTTCATTGTAACATTCGGCTTCTTTTGACAAGTGTCAAACTTCATAGTTAAAGCGCGCAACTTAGCCACAGAGGTAACTCCAAATTTCTATGACCGCCTCTAGCATGTCATGAGCAAACGGTGGTTCTCAAACTCTCCAATGAGATCATTGTGCATTGAGCTCGAGGATCATATGACGAGCACTGCGATCCTTCTTAATCCATTCTGGTAAGCCTCGAGGTTGCGACGGTGTTGAACCGTCGTACCCTCCTCGAGCCGAGGCATCACATGCTCGATTATTTCCTGCTGAGCCCATCATCATTCAAGAGAAAAACGATCTTTCGGCGCCAGATGTTATAGTTGTCGCCATCAAGTTTTTCACCCTTGTTCAAATCAGCAATGATGTTCTTGGAAGCCATTTAGTCTAACATAGCATGCGAAAAATAAAAGGATATTAAACTTATGGCACTATACACATTCAAAAAATAACTTTGCAACATTAATCTAAATAAATAGCAAAACAACATTACAAGTCGCAAGATCGAAAAATCGTTAAACTCCTAATCATCTCTCGCCCACAAGTAATATTTTCTACATCTATTTAATATATGCAAGTTAATGGTTTTTGGGAATTAAACAAACTCAACCAAACAACCTCCCACTCAATGGTTTTAACATGTTATCAATCAATGATAATAATTCAATCAAACATGTTATCAAACCAAGATGATTACCTAATCAATCAACATGTTATCTAGACATACAATTCAAAGATGATATGAATTAAATCTAGCGCCATACATGTTGTATATTAAAGAAATTATACAATCACAACATAAAACATTCACATGTTATCACGGATAAAGCGATTTACCATATAATTTCAAAGAAACTCTATCATGTGAATCTAATTAGGTCCCTGAAAAAGTTTTATTGAATTCGGAGCGTCGAAAAAACCTTAGGGTACCAAAATTGGAGTTGATCCGACAACCACAAGATAGAGAAAAGTGAAAAACAAATTATTAGGGTCAATCCGCGAACCGAACCGAACCACCGATTCGAACCGCGGCTGACTCGGCCGGTGCAGTCTGGGACATGGCGAGCTGACCCACCGAGCTGGACCGCGAGCCGACTCACCGGTCTGGACTGGACCGCGAGTGACCCATCGGTTCAACCGCGGCTAAAACCGCCCGATCCTGGGCCGAGTTAACTCGCCGATTCTTAAACAAAGTGTAACTCGCCGATTTGTGAACAAAGTGTTGACTCGATTCTGTTCATCGTCTTCTCTAAAATTCCAGCAGCGTACGTAGACGCGCATGACCAACTTTTGGGAGACCATATCTCACTCATACGAGCTCCGATTCAAGCAAATAATATGTCAAAAGAAAGCTCTCAGAGAGCACTATCTATATATATTAATTTTAATTAACATGGATCGACATATATACATCAAAACAATCATCAAACCACTGCTCACAAACATGATATAAAACTAGGGTTTTTGCAATATCTTTCAAACCACATGTTCAAACGATACAAAACTTTCCGAGAGATCATTTGAATCAATAATGAACATACCCAATTAAATATTTCAAACCAAAACACCTTTATCAAGATCCGAAATATTTATACATCCATTAATGGTTTTTAACCCAAAAAAAACAACAAGAACCCTAATCATGATACTATCATGTTATCAATAACTTTCAAGCATACAAAGCATGTTATATCAAGCACGAAAACGCAGCAAACCAATAGCTCATGATACCAATATTAGATATTATACGATTAAGCGGAAGCGGGTATCGGTTCATACCTAGAACTTGAGCTCCGATTCTTGGATCGACAAGGAACAGCAGCAGCAACAACAACGATCCAACACGACGATTAGCAGGTACTACAATCACCAATGATGAGCACAAGCTTGTTTCACAGGCTAAGAACTTGAAACCTTTTTTTCTTAATGATAACTCTCTTTAGGGTTAGAGCTACCACTTTTCTTATGGTAAACTTATGTGTGATATTGGTGGAATCACGTAACCCTTTACACTTATGCTAGAGATGTTTATATAGGTTCCAAACCCTAAGGAATATGGAACCCTACCGGGCTTGCCACATACAATATATGGCGACCATATTCGGGTCCAACCCGAATATCTAACAAATTCCCTGCTCATTCTCATACATCATTTCCTGATAGATATTTACTGATCGATTATTTGCGTCAGCAGGAAATTCATCTGCTGCTACGTTTTCTATCAAAAAACTAGCGACTTAAATAGTGACTTAAATCATCAATGAAGTTTAGACAGGTTCCGGCACCACTTGACTGGCCTGCAATGGATGATAATATTTCTTAATATGCAAATGCAACTTAGTTGCCGATATACTGCCTCACTTTTCAAACGTTCCTCTATAACAATACCATTATCATATATAACATTCTTCAAAAAAGTAAGCTTACTTTTTTTTTTGCAGTGGTGCTCCTAGGACCCATATGGATGCTTGGAGCTAGTAATGTTAGAAAAAGAGTCCTAGTTTGCTTACCAGTTAGGTATATAAGATATCTCGCATGAATCATACTCTTTTTTCCCTTTTGGACAGCTCACGGCATTTTAATTTGTTTCTTAAGTCTGCAATAGGAAGAGAGAACAATATATCTAATGCACTATACTTGTAGTATATGAATTTGAATGCTTAACACTTAACAGTTAGATTGAGTAGGTAGTTCTACAAATGCAAGTTAATGTGGAATGAAAGGTTGGGTAAATTTTTGCGGCTGTAAAACATGGTGTTGCACTATCCAATGTAAACACCGACATATATGAGAAATATTTCAACCACGAACAGTCAAATCCAAGACCAGATAATAAGCATCGAATAGCTTTCAAGTCATGAATGAAAAGGACTTGTAAACACCAACATATGTATGTGCATACCATTTCAAACTTTGCGTCAAGGAAAGACTATCCTTCCCATTGTCCTGCTAGGGATTTCTCCGGTGGCTTCTACTCTTGAAATTGCGATCGAGAAGTACCTTCGATACACAAGTCGGATTAATTACACATGAATTCAAAGAAGTCAATTAATTTGGTGAACATCATACAGTTCTGAAAAAAAAATTTACCTAATGCTCTCCAGTAGTCCGAAAATTTCACACGATCCTGTCGCTAGCGAAAGGTTGGGTTTAGTTGCAAGTCTTGCAAACCTAGGGCGCTATATTTGGCGTGGGCCAAAGGCATAGCGGCTTGGAAATATGGCTTGCGACACGTGTTGGCATGTGCCAATGGCACGTGCGGCCATGTTGACCCTAGTTGCAAGTCTTGCAAACCTAGGGCGCTATATTTGGCGTGGGCCAAAGGCATAGCGGCTTGGACATATGGCTTGCGACACGTGTTGGCATGTGCCAATGGCACGTGCGGCCATGTTGACCTAGTTGCATGTCTTGCAAGCCTAGGGCGCTATATTTGGCGTGGGCCAAAGGCATAGCGGCTTGGAAAAATGGCTTGCGACACGTGTTGGCATGTGCCAACGGCACGTGCGGCCATGTTGACCTAGTTGCAAGTCTTGCAAACCTAGGGCGCTATGTTTGGCGTGGGCCAAAGGCATGGCGGCTTGGAAATTTGGCATTGTTGCCATGGTGCGCAGGGTGCGGCTTGGTTTGGCATTGTTGCCATGGTGCGCTGTGGTGCGGCTTGGTTTGGCATTGTTGCCATGGTGCTAAATATGCGGCTTGGTTTGGCATTGTTGCCATGGTGCGCGGATATGCGGCTTGGTTTTAGCATTGTTGCCGCGGTGCATAATGATATGCGGCTTTGGTTTGGAATTGTTGCCATGGTGCGCAAAGATGCTGCTTGGTTTGGCATTGTTGCCATGGTGCGCAGGGTGCGGCTTGGTTTGGCATTGTTGCCATGGTGCGCAAAGATGCGGGCTTGGTTTGGCATTGTTGCCATGGTGCTTTTGATGCGGCTTGGTTTGGCATTGTTGACATGGTGCGCAGTGTGCGCTTGGTTTGGCATTGTTGCCATGGTGCGCAGATATGCGGCTTGGTTTGGCATTGTTGCCATGGTGCGCAGTTGTGCGGCTTGGTTTTGGAATTAGGGTTCTGTGTTGAAAAAAAATACCCCTATTAATTATTTACACCTGAGTTAAATGCTCTTAGTTAATGTGTTGCGGGTAACACTAGGTCATGGGGTTTTACGATTTTACCCCTTGTCTAAAAACCACCATCAACACTAGGAATCATGGGTAGAGGTGTAAAACGTGTCGGCCCGGCACAGCCCGGCACACAAAGTCGCGTGCTTCACGTGCCATGTGTCGTGCTGTGCTGTGTTGTGCCAACGATTTAAACGTGTTGTGCCGTGCTGTGCTTTACTAGTCAAAAGCTAGGAAGAGCACAGCCCACAGGCACAGCACACGAATAAACGTGCGGTGTTGTGCCGTGCTGGCACACGTGCTATAAACAATTTGAAATCACTTAATGTATACGTCGAACATTATCACAAGAATTCAATTAGACAACATATCATTTGAAATTATTTCATACAAGATCAGTAAACCCGCACAATTGCGCGGGCAAGTTTATTGATTTGATTCACCCAATCATTGCCTACTCTTTACCTCTCGAGCAATTTCTCTGGCTAGTTAGTTAAAATTCAAATGAATTAGGATGAATGTGTGAGAGTTCGCAGTAACACAAATCATTATATAATTTTGCTTCAAAAAATATAAAGGAACAAACACCAAATACTGTTGAATCAAAATTGTCTTGTATCCACAAAACTGTTATCAGCAGTTGGAATATCTCCATCTTTATTAGTGTTGGTGACCTGTTTCCCACAACTTCAGTTTGATTTGCAATACTGGTCTTCTAAAAAGGAAATATGAATCTTGTTTGATAGATCATTTCTCTTTTCTCATTACTGTTAAATAAGTTCCACATCGCCTAGGGAAACCTAGGTCTCGTGCTTAATAAAGCAATCCTAACCTTGCAAGACGGTTTTCGAGGTTGGTTAGGCCCGAGGAATCCTAACATGGTATCAGAGCCAGACCCCTCTCAACGCTATCCATGTGTCCATGGTTTCCGTACCACGCTGTATCCCCGCCAGTGTGCGTCCGTGATTTCCGTACCACTCCGTCTGTGTAGCCCTAGTCGTTGAGGTGGGTGTTAAATAGTACCACATCGCCTAGGGCAACCTAGGTCTCGTTCTTAATAAGCCTCGGGCAATCCTAACCTTGCAAGCCGGTTTTCGAGGTTAGTTCGGCCAGAGGATTTCTAACAATCACCACATGAACTCCTACGCACCAACACACTTACAAATTCAATATTTTGTATTATGTAAGAAATTACGAAGTTAAATTGTAATACTAACCGGCAAGATCTAAGGGGAAATCAGCCGGATTCATACTTTGGATTCTGATATTTTGTTCCAAATTAACTGTAAAGCTATCTACATCAACTAGCTTAGATACCATCTTAAGAATACCAATTAAGATGCTATTCTTAATTGGATTAATTTCTATTATATTGTGGGCGTCTCTTCTTCCCGGAGACACTATACATCACTCAAACTATTTTGCAGATATATTGCAGTGGAGGGAAAGCTTTTTGTACCATCTAAAACCTGGATGTTTTTCCATTTCTACTTATGTGATATGCATCTGAAACAGAAAAGACACCATATGAATTCCCTCCAAGTTCCCTCGTCATTTCCACCATCAGGTTCAGGCAGAAAACTAACATTACTGAATTCCAGAAATTTAGGGATGCACGGTGCACCATTGACCATCCTTTATTAAAGAATGCACAATTTCATTTCCTAATTGCTGCGTGGAACCATATAACCACACATTAATAAAACCTCTCACATATGTAAAGTTTTAACAAACGAAAAGCATATTTCACCATGAAGAATGCAAATCAAACGAATAGACACAAATGCCGATTTGTTTATTGATATCGACATCGATCGTTAAGTTAAGAAAAATGGAAACCAAACCCTAGTGCACCAACTTGTGTTCGAAGTTCATATTAATTTCAAACTTTAGAATTCATCTAGTTGATCAAATTTACTTTTAAAATTCATTTTATAGGATTATATTCAGTGAACAGTTTACACAGATTGATATATGTTGGAAATAATATGCGGTTTCGGCTTCTCGGAAATCCTGATCATGCAACAAACAAAATACTAACAAGAAGAGAGTTAAAAAAGACTTATCGAATTGGTTGATCGAGGCGAGGTAAACCTCTTTCCTTAAAGACAATTCATCCCCGCATACGGTGCTCACTGCCTCTACGGATGTTGCCTTCCAAGATACAACGATCACGCCTTATAGTAAGTAGCACTACAATACTTTTAGGCCAGCGAATGTTGACAATTACTGTACTCTTTAGTGACTCTGACTCTTGACTTCAAAACTTGTTTTTGTTCTCTTCTAACTTATATCAAAACAAAACTAGGAGATGGGTTTATATAGAGTCAATTGTGACTCTACAAGATGTCCTTTCATCCATAGGTGACTCACCATGTCTAATGGTGACTCTCCATAACACTTATGCACTAAGTGTCTTATGGTGAAAAGGCATGACCCTTAAACACACCTCTTGAAGTTTAAACTTTCAAAACAAATTTTCACTCAAATAATAATTTTTGACCCAAAATTCCAACAATATATCTTGTCAATCTATCCAACAAAAAACTAAAAGAAAACTTGTTTTCCACCTTCATCGTGTTTTTCCTGTAGAAGCCTATAATTTAACTTTCCTTTTACCCCTCCGATCTCTTTAGTAAGACCATCTCCGTTCGCTACCAACAATAATGATCAGCATGAGACCATCTCCTACCTTAAACATCAATCCAAATTTAGAACTATTGTCATAAGTTTTCCTAAAATGCTGATTAAACAAATTCATTGTACAGAAAAATACCTTAGTCCACATAACATTTGGGTAAGTATGAGTCAGATTTAATTCCCATTTTTATCTTCAACAATGTCTTCGTATTCATCTAAGTTGGCGAAGTTTTTTTCCACGAGCGTTACTCTCCATGAAAGCATTGTTACATGAAAACCCATACAGATTTTATATGATCACCTACATCATTATAACGACCAACTAAATCCACCAAATCATCAGTACAAACAGATTCAAATTATAAAACCAACAGTGATTTACATTAAAGCCATTTTTGCATACCACTTGTTCCAATCCGTCGGAGATTCCAGAATTATATCTCTTCAAAAAATAAAGAAAACGAAGAAAACGGAAAAGGATCTAACCTGTTTGACAGCGTTGGGATTTCCTTGATGTACATGTAATACCCTCAATATTACTTCGATCACCATGAAGAGGGTTTTGAACAATTAAAGAAAAAAAAGAAAAGGGAAAAGGATCTAACCTGTTTGGCAGTGTTGGGATTTCGTTGAAGGAATCCTCAATATTTCTTCGATCACCTTGAAGGGTTTTGTTGTATTAATAAGTGATTTGTATTCGGCGTACATTAATATATATGCAACTGAATAGTCACGTCTAAAGCCCAAAGGCACGCAAGGGAAAGGCTATCTTCTCGTACATTCTCAAACGGTTATTTTAGCTTACGTCTTTCAACCAAAAGACGCATGTATTCAGCACTTGGTGTCTTTGACATGGCAGTCTATATTTACAACAAACTTGAAAATGAATGTGCATTCGACACGTCAGCATTACTATTTCCCTTTATATAAAGAAGTATCGATAAAACTAACAAGTTTATTCAATAAAAAGAAATAGCCAATCAAATATAAAATTGGATTATTGTCCTGTAGATTAATGTTCTAGTTAAATATAGGTGACGACATTATAACAACGATATTGAAATATATTTTCCAAATATTAAGGTATTATATGTGTTGTTATAAATAAGCCAACATAAAATGTTAAAAACTAGCTAGAATAGTGACTCTTTTGTGAAATATACAAAAAATGTGATGTATTATGCCTTGTAATAATATGGTGTATTGTACATGTTATATGACGTGCTCTCTTAACGTGTTGTCTTGGGTGGGTCACGTGCTTATCTGCGGCCGCGTGCTGTGCTGTGCTACTGTGCCAATTAGTCAAACACAGCACGTCCCATTTAACTAACGTTTTTGTGCCATGCTGGGCTGGGCTCAAATTTTAGCGTGCTGTGCTGGGCTGTGCTCGTGCTGGCACAGCCCAATTTACACCTCTAATCATGGGTTCCAAATATTAAACCCTTGTTTCTGTATTTGAATCTTTTTCTTACCTAAACACAGACACAAAGTATCTGCCGATATATATACCCGATTATATTAGCTAAAGAGAACCACAACTTTGCATAATCTTCTTCCTCGGGCAGGTGTACCGTGAATATCACCGTGGTAGGCATATCATGTTTTCCTTTTGCTTTCTTAAACATCTTTTTTGTGTTCACATATAATGTTTTGATCGTCTGTATTCCTTTCTCCCCGCAAGCAACTATGTTCAACGAAACTTTTATAAAGCTTCTGATGGAGATGTTGCTCATATTAATGTTTGTCTGACATGCACTGTCGAATTATAGTTTCTTATCGATACTAATTTATTTATTGTCGAAAGCAGTAGATCGTTTTTGCTAAAGTAGAGTTTCTCAAGGTGCGCATAGTCCCCAAGACAATGGATTGGATAACACGTGCTCTTGGCTTTTGCATCCCTCTTGGTCGTCAAGAACGATTAGCACCAGGTGAAGTAACCCTAAGATCTGTTAATAATCGTCTACAACAATATTTTGGTCGTCAAGAACGATTAGCACCAATTGAAGGAACCACAACATCTGCTAATAATCTTGTACAACGGGATTTCAGACTGAGTGACATAGACATAGACATAGATGAGGTAAAAGCCTTTGACATAACTTCTCCATGAAAAATAAGGTGCATGCATCGTAATTGTTTCTTAGTAAAACTAATATGTTATTTTAGCTTCGTAATTCCATACTACGAGATTTGGAAGAGTGGCACGGTGTCCAAAAAGGGGATTATCAGAAGAAACCATAGGGAAAATTGGGAAAATGCCCCAAACTGGAGTGCAATCTTGGGGATCTGCCCCAATGTCAAAAAATGTTGGAAAACTGCCCCACTGTTAGATTTCTCTGTTAACTCCACTTGTGCGACTTCGCACGTGCCAAAAAAAGTCAAAAATACCCCAAACCCTTAAGATTCTGCCACGTATCCCCAAGACTTCGACGGTCTGAGATGAGGAAGGAAACACGTGAGTTGCACGTGATGTCCAGACAAATTACTATTTTAACCTCCACTGTTTTATTGCCACGTATATAACACGTGTCTGGATTTTGTGGTGAAATGTGTCAGTGTACGGGACACGTGCCCACAGCTTATGGTTACTTGTGTCAGCTACCACACGTGAAAGGCCAGCACGTGGGAATATGCCCTAAATTCACCATTTGGTGGTCGAACAAACTAGGGTAAAAAAAATTCTGCATCTGAAGAAGAAAAAGAAGGGAAAGACGAGTGACGAGAAAGAACGGGAAAACGGTAAGGTGATGATTTCAGTTAGATTACGATGTTTACATTAACTTTTCGTTAATAAGAATCAATTACTTACTTGTTTCAGTGATTAAAGCTCGAGAAAATGGTTATTAAATAGTTGCATACGACGGAAGTTGAAGAAGAAGACGATTGGGGTTGATTCGATCGTTTAACAAGTAAGTAACTATAACCTTATCCTTTATTTTGCTTGATTGCATGATCTGTTGTGTTAATTTGTAAATGGAAGAAATGTAATTTTAGGGTTTACATAAAATTTGGTGTTTTAAATCTAATTCTTGAATTTAGGGTTGGTTTAATCATGGATTCGTGATTATTGCTTTGAAATTTCAGTTTCTTTACTATCCAAAATTAGGGTTTTCCTTTAACTGAAATTGTTATTTTATTTTAGGGTTTATTTCCTGTAACTGAAATTGAATTTGTTTGATTGTATATCAGGGTAATATGGATAGTGATAAAGTTATAAATAGTTCAGTTGGTGGTGCACACAGTGGAAGTGGTAGTGGTTTGTCTAGTCTACATAGTACTCCTCCAAAAAAAAAGGGTTAGTAAGAAGCTTAATGTTAGGAAGAGTCCAAGACTAGCTGAACTAGCTAAGAAACAGTCTACAAAGCAGCAACAGAAGACAGAGTTCAGACCAACTAGATTGAACTTTGGTAATGAAGATGGGGATGTGCCTGAAGTTATTACAACACAAGCTAGCGTCGCAAACAATATACATGATCAACAAGAAACGAAGTTCTGGGATGATGCTGTTACACAATGTTCAATTATTGAAGATGCTAATATTGGTGAAGACCAAGTGAATCTGCAGAATGAGGCGGAAGATCAGTGTCATCCAGATGATAGGCCAGAATTTCAGTATGATCTTAGTGCAGATGATGAGGACGACGAAGAAGAAGACGAAGATGTTGTTGATAGAGCCAATTATGAAGAATTTTTGTCCAAGTTTTTTAATAATGAAGATGTTAGGGATGGAGTTGGTGATGTGGAATGGAATTTGGATGGGTCTGGTGATGAGATTTTGGATGATAGTGGTGGGGCTGGTGATGAGAATTTAGGCGATGGTAGTGGGGTTTGGTGATGAGGATTTGGGTCGATTATTGAAGTAAGTGCTTTGATGGTCATCAAGATGAGATGGATGAAGAGGAAGATGAAGAATGGGAAAAAGACTATGGTGGATATATTGGGAAACAAACTCTGACAATGGAGAATGAAGAAGCACACGACCACTGAACCAGGTGTGTTGTGCACTAAAATGGCATTTCCGGACATAGTTGCTTTGAAATCATCTCGGGGAATATGCAAGATCAAAATATATGCGATGAAATTACGAAGACAGATAAAGAAAGATGCTATGCTGTTTGCAAGTTCAGACACATCAATAATTGTGAGTGGAAAGTGAGTGCAAGAGCCCTTCCTAATTGTAAGACTGTAACTGTCAGGAGGTGCAACTTAGAACACAAATGTAAGAGGACTCAGTGTCATAAAAACCCAAAATGTAATTCTAAATTTGTAGCATTACTTGTTGAAGACAATGAATGCTTCCCGAGTTCTTTGAAGAAGGGTAGAAAAATCCAGAAAAAATCATTTGGCCCCAATTAAAGGTTGACATACCTTATTGGGTTGCAAATGATGCAAGGGTATGACTTTTTTTAACTTTTTTTAACTTTTTTCTTTCCTCGTAGTTTATTAGGGTATGACATACATGGCTAACTCAAGTGAAATTTCAATTTTTTTGTGTAAACAGAATCGTCCTAGGCAAGTTAAATGGCACTTTTGAGGAAAGCTTCACCAAAGTTCCACAACTTTGTACAGCTGCTACAACTTTGAACCACTAAGCATTGGCCACTTCACTTATGCCAAAGATGGTGATGTTGATAGATTTGAGAGTTTATTTATATCATACGATTACTGATTAAAGGCTTCTCAAATGGATGTAGGTTGGTTATAGGGCTTGATGCAATGCACTTGACAGGTAAGTTAGGTGGTGTAATGATGGGTATGCAATAGTTTAGATGGTGAAAATAACATATTCCCAATTGCTATGGGTGTTGGTACGGCAGAGACAAGAGGCTAATTGGTACATTTTCTTGAAAGAATTGAAGACAAAAATACCGATCGGTGTGGATTGACATTTATATCCCATGAGACAAAGGGTCTTCTTGAAGCGTGTGAGTTATTTCCAAAGGCAAATCATAGGTTTTGCTTTAGGTAATACAACTTCCTCTACCTTTTGTTTGTTTATTATTTGTACCACAATAATTTTATTTTGGAGAATTTGGATAACCTTTTGTTGTTGTTTTTTTTTTGCACATCTATACCGCATTTCCCGAACAATGGATACGGGGGAAAAACTTACAACCCTTCTATGGAAGGCTGCAAAAGCATATAAGTATAGTCACTTGGAAGGTATTGTACTATTTGTCAAAATTGTTGTACTTTTTTGTGGTAATTGTCGGTAGTAATTTACTATAACTATTACATATTTTTAGGTACATATGGATGAAATGCTAGAACTTAATAGTGATGCACATGAGTATTTGATGGGTTTGGATCCAAAACACAAGGGCAAGGTCATGGTTCCCGCATGATGTTGCTTGTGAGCATATTAATAGCAATTTTTCGTAAAGCTTTAACAACATGTGTAAGAAACTTAGAAACAAACCTATCATCAAGTTGGTCACCATGTACACACACTTGGTTAATGGATTGTATTATAAGAGAAGAAAACTAGCTCAAGCATGGCAGTCTGGTGATCTGGTACCTGCTGCCAAAGATCTCATTGAGGTGATGGAGTCCCTTAGAGGAAACTTTGATGTCGAATTCTGCAGAAGAGATGAAGACATATGAGGTGACTAATCAAATCACAAAGAAGGTCTTTGATCGCTCAAATTGAAAAAAACTTGCACTTGCAGACAATGGCAACTAAGACAGTTTCCATGTGTGCATGCTACCTGTGTTTTGCATAGATTAAATCCCAATTGGGCAATGTGAGTAATCTTCCTCAATAGTAATACAATTTATAGAATGTAGTGTTATAATAAATGAGTGGGGTGTGTTATAGATTGCAAATGAAATGAATGGGTAATTTATGTTTGCGAGTAGGCATCTTAGATAAGTACTATACTCAGGACATGTATGGGGACTACCTACTCTTGGTCAATAACTCCACTAGGAGACATTGATGAGTGGGAAAGTCAGGTGACCTTTATTGTTTGTTTTGAGAATCTTTTTTTAAATAACATTATCTTGTTTGTACTTTTTCTTTATAATTTTTTTTGTTTTGTTTCTAGATTTAGGTATATAAATAATACTGAACATAATCCCTTTCTTCATCTTGTGTAGTCTAAGGTGAATCTGCTTTGCTCCAATCAGATTAAGAGATCCTAGTAGACCTTGTGTAAGAAGGAAGAAATCTTGGATGGAGAAGAATAAACAAACCAAACCAAGGCATTGTAGTACATGTGGTGGTGATGATCACAACAGAGAACATGCCGGGAGGTGGTCCATTGGATCTAATCCAAAGAAGAAAAGAGTGAGAACAGAGATTCTTGTTGATGGAGATACTATTGTTGTAGGCACTATAGATACAAAGAAGATGAGGAAGAAATCTCGCATCAACAACTGCATCTTCAAGCAAAAGTGTTGCTTTGCTAATAGATCTACATCAACCTCTTACGCTTTGTCGCCGGATCTACATCTCTTGCTAGATCGAAAAGGAAGGCAAATGGAACTGCCGCACCTTCAACCTCTGCCCGCTAAAGCTACATCTCAACTGGAGGAGCAAAAAGGAAGGCAAATGGAACCGCTGCACCTTCAACCTCTCGCCGCTAAAGCTACATCTGCCACGGGAGCAAAAAGGAAGGCAAAAGTTACCGCACCATCAACCTCTCGCTTACTAAAGCTACATCCGATATTGCACCATGTACCTCTACAACACCATCTACATCCTGTTTCTAAGAAGGTAAATGCTGCACCAACCACCTCTCCTGCAGTGGTGCTGGTTTGTTTAGTCAAACTTACCATGGCACAGCTTAACATCCAACTGGACAAATAATATTTGTGAACCATCATCAAAAGGCAAAGAAAGCCTAACTCAAAGTATGTCTAGTCTAGTTTCTCTTTGTTCTAATGGTCAAGGTGTTATGTTATGGTATTATGGTTGTATTAAGACTTGTATGGTTATGTTATGCTTCCTAGAAACTTTTAAGACTGGTTATGTTATGCTTCCTAAAAACTTTTAAGACTGGTTATGGTTGTAATATATTATGTTATTATCGTATGGTCTTTACTGTTATAATTTGAATTAGTAGTGCAATTCATATATAATTAGCACTTAATCTTATATAATTATTAGAAAATTAGTAGTGCAATTCATATGTTATGCTTGCATTTTCCTTTCAAATTGTTCACATAGTGCATTCTCCTGATGCCCAAATTGCTTGTGTTGGAACATTATCATCTTTTATATGACACGTGGCGAGAACTGCAGTGTTAGTAATCAACTGGTTGGATGCATTTACTCGCTGACGTGTCGCTATCTGAGACAAAGGACACAAAAGTCACAATGAGAAAAGATTATATTGTTTTGGTACTTTGTCTCGACATCACGTGCAACTCACGTGTTTCCTTCCTCATCTCGCATCAGTCAAGTCTTGGGGATACGTGGCGAGAATCTTAAGGGTTTGGGGTATTTTTGACTTTTTTTGGCACGTGCGGGAAAGTCGCACAAGTGGAGTTAACAGAGAAATCTAACAGTAAGGCAGTTTTCCAACATTTTTTGACATTGGGGCAGATCCCCAAGATTGCACTCCAGTTTGGGGCATTTTCCCAATTTTCCCAAACCATATTAGCTAGTTTGGAAACAAAAATAATTCACATTGAATCTTCAGCGTCTGAAGATCGGAACGAGGAGACTGAGATCTGCACTATTTGTCAGGTAAATATTGAGACTGGATGGGGTAAACTCATTAAGCGTTATTATCAATTATCCAAGACTGAAACTCGTTTGCAGCATAATTTTCCCATAATATTTGAGCAAGAAAATATTTAGGATGCAATTTAAGAATATGCAATCTAACATATACTTTTGTTGTTCGTTTTGCAGGCAGAATATGAGAGCGGGGAAAAAGTTGCCACTCTGAATTGTGATCACGAATACCATGTGGACTGCATTAAACCTTGGCTGAGAGGGAAGAATGCTTGCCCAATCTGCAAACGCCCAGCCGCAAATGCCCAGCTGTACTATGATTGACCATGTGCTCCATCCTCTGGCATAAAAATGACTTCAGTTGGACATCCATACAACTGTAGAGGAAATGTCCCCAGGCTTACGAACATTAGAAATTTTGTTGTTTTTGGTTCTTTTTCCAAACATCTACTCTGGGTTGCTTGTTAGTTCCCTTGTACATTTGTAAATATCTCATTCTTTTTTAATAAAGGCAAATTGTTTCTTCCAAAAAACAATCCGTGTAGAAAATGTTATTTTCAATTGCAAATTTCGACAAAGAGTGAGCTGCTGTCTAGTGCATGATGATGTAGATTGACTACCTCCCACATCACCATACGCACAGTCTCTAACTTCAGCAGCTACTGAATATCATGCTGTAGCTGGAATTCAGGCAATGTTGAAATCCATGGGCCATTCCAAAACCCCAACTTTCTTTTGGAAGTTAGATAAGTTGTAAATGTAGTGGATTTTCTTCTCATTAATCTCATACTTTTATGATCCCACCGAACACTTGTTAATTTCATGTAGTTAGTTTCTGAGGATTTTTAGGAATGAAGGCTGTCACCATGTTAAATTAGGAATGAGAGCCAATGGAGATTCCATCAAAAATAGTACGATCCATTGAGACAATGGTTCCAATCTGCCAACTTGGTGGCCAAACGATAAATAGGAATGAACTCCCAAATGCTTAGGCTTCATGTACAAAACCAAATAGCCATCAACACTCACCATTTCCTTTACACCTGAATGAGAAGCAATGTTCTAACACCAGATAAAGTCAGCTAGCAAAGTGAATAGAAAATTTATGAAAAATTATGCAACCAGCTTGAATAAAGACATATAGAGATTCCTTCAAGTAACCGACTGAATGCAGCTTGATCTGCCAACTAAAAGTAAATATTGAATCGTAGATGGTTGGTGTTAATACGAATCATTGTTAACAAGTGCGCCCCTTTCATACCAAATGAGAGATGGTTGGTGTTTGTGTTCATGTCTGCTTCATGTGCCTTGTTTGTTGATTTAAAGCTGACTCTGCACATTTGTAATATACTAATAACCTCTAGTTCTTTACCTTGGGGTCTTTCAATAAGATATTTTTGAATTATGCATAGGAATATTTATGAACCGATGAAAGAAAATTATTGCTAAACAGAAAAAAAAAATGTACTAACATTGACAATTGATAGCATACATAATGTAGGATTGTATAATTTAATTCCTTAACCAAATTCATTACAATGGCCGTTGAGCCAAAGCTTGAGGTTAAACATGAGCTCGACAGAGCGGACAACTAATATCTTGAGAAAACCATCTGGTGATGCAATGGGTGTAAAAATTAGTTTCTATAATGGACTTTCCTAGAAATCACCTTGTGCAAAATCTTGGCTCTCATTCTCTTTATCATAGGGGAACAAGTTTTGTATCTCTAAACATTTTCAAGAAGGGACCAGAGCCCTTTCAATATAGAAATGAAAATCTTGGTACACTTTCTGCTTTCAGCATTAAAGTTGTAGATTGTTTCCAACTTTTTTTTTTATCAGGCCACATATTAGTACTTGTACAATTGCAACTTGCATTGCAATATTGCAAAACATTTATGATTTTTGAAGGAGGAAAAATGATTCATATGACAAACCTTTCTGCCAATTTGGTACCATAATTTTTGATTTGCTTGACTTTCTGCTAGTCATGGAATCATGGATATACTCCAGATAGTTTTCAATTGTACTCTTGAATTTTCTTTTAGTGAATGCTAAAAGCAAGTCCTATGAGACTGTCGATCATTACTGTAGTACAATCGTAACAAATGATGATTAATGTAGTGCATCTTGTTGTTTTCGTCATTTTCTGTTTTTGTTTGGTCAGCATAAAGTAAGTGCATTGCGAATTAGCGATCACCATTGATTGTTAAAGCCTAATAAGTACTTGGACACCACAGAACTTGTGTTGGATGCGAGCAAACTACTAGGTATGTATGTGTTACAGAACATAAACATTTGTGTAGTTTTATACATCAGTAGGTGTAGCATATCTATTTGGATATGATTTTGATATGTCATTTTGCATTAACCAACATGTGGTGCAACGGTAGCACGACTGAATCCATGTCAGATGATGTGTGTTCGACTCACGCCAGGTTCACTTTTCTGTATGCTTTTACTTCGTAGACAACTTGTCCTGGTTGCTTCCATATGTGGAGACAACTTGAGCTAGTTGCCTCCACTTTTGGAGACAACTTCACCAAGTTGCCTTCATATTTGGAGACAACTTCAACAAGTTGACTCCACATGGTGGTGGTTGGTGGCGGCGGTGAGTAGTGATGGTGGTTGTCGGTGGCGCTGGTTGTCGGTGGTATCGGCGGCGGCGGTAGTTGGTGGTGGTGGTTGGCGGCGGCGGTGGAGGTAATGAAATGCGTGGTGGAGGTGACGGGTGGTGGTGGTTGTGGTTGGTGACGGTGGTGGCGGTTGGCGGTGGTGGACAATGGTGGTGGTGGACGGTGGTGGTGGTTGGTGGCGGTGGTGGTGGTGGGCGGCGGTGGTGGGTGAGGAGGTGGGGGTGGTGTGGGGGCGGTGGTGGATTGGTGGTGGTGGTTGGCGGTGGTGGACAGTGGTAGTGATGAGCAGTAGAGGTTTTTTTTTTTTTTTTTTTTTTTTCTTTACAGTGGTTTGTAGTAGTGTATTTTGCAAAAGAGGGTATTTTGGTAATGTATTTAGCTTAGGGGTAAAGCTCATAAGGGTATTTTTGCAATGGCCCTCATAATAGGGGTATATAGATAATGTTCTCTTTTTTTTTATTGTAATCCGTAATGTAAAAGTCTTATAGAAGAGAAGAATAGTGAAAAATAATCCTTTATCTGTCCCATAAACATCCGGCAAAAAAAAAGCCAAAATTGCTGAGCAGGAAGAGCGCTGACAGCCCAAGCGCAGGTAGAGCTAAGCATTATACTCCAGCATTGTGAAAACCCATCAGTGTTGTATGTAGTCCACATCGTTTGGAAAATGTTAAGCCTCAGGAAAATGTTATTAGATGGACTGAACTGATATCTTGAAATGGGTTCTATACTATTGCAATGGGTCTTTTTAATAGTAGCTGCCATGTACAACCTTATACCATAGTGAGGGACAACACTATCCAACTATACTAGCTAAATGTTGCCACATGTTATCGTACAAGATTTTGGTAATTGCATTCATCACCCCAGGTTAATGGGTGTTATACATTGACAAAGTGAAGTTAGGTTAGTCAGGATGTTAGTTGGTTGTCCTTTGTTATCTTTTTGGCTAGGTTGCTGAGTTGCATTTGCTGTTGTCTAGTATTTAATGGTATCTGGCCTCTGGGCCGAGTGTTTAGAATGTCAGTATTCCTTCTTTGCTGCACTAGTTTGTGCTATTCTCCTCTGGTTCTTTTCTTTTATCTTTTTCTCCACAACCTTAAACCTTTTTCCATTAAAAAAAACTGGATGGGCAGTCGCTGCTAGCCTTTTGGTGTATTTCAGTAGCTCTATTCATAGGTAATAATAACACCCATGATGAAGAGAACTGGAAGACGCTTGAGAATGATTACTTATCACAAGTTATGATGTATAACACAAAAATCGAGCGGCTTTATTATTTCTAGAATGTTTCATGTAATGTAGTTTCCATTGGAGTCATGAACTTTATCTTAACACTGAATCATCTAAAAAATGGACTTTACTAGAGTGATACAAAGGACGATGAAGAGAACCAAATTATCTCATTGTTACTGCTCAAAATGTATAAATCCAAATGCCAATTCTAAATGTTTATTGAAGAAGTTAAGGTCTACTGTTGATCTGGTGATTTTGTGTTTTATAGTAATCTCTAATTATATGCTATATTTGTTACATTATTAGACTAAAATCTAAAATGAGAAACAAAGATCAATTATTTGTGCATGTTATCCTGTGTTAATGCCGCAATTTATTGTCACTAGAATGAGCAGCTTCAGGTTATTGTTTCCAGCGGCACCACTAAAAGGGGGTTAGAGAGGCTCGCGCTTTGGATATTTGGAGGTGTGCTAAACCCAACAGGACAGCCATCTGGTATCAAAATTCTTAGGAAATGTGGCTGCATGGAGAACTTGTATGATATCAAGAGAGATGATCCTCTTGTCATGGCTCGTGAAAACAAAGTGTAATCATCATAACAATCGATTTTCCTAATTAATATTAATCGATCTTTGAATATTGTTGCTCAAGCTAAACTTGTTTCCTCGGGGTACATTAAAAAACAATTGAAATTCAATGCAAAGAAAGGTATGGGAAACCAATGTCTAATTTCTCTATGGAACAACTACCATTATGAGTTTTCCTTAAAAAGATTATGTCTAATTTTATCTTTCTGTAAAGACCCTTCTTGTGTTATACGCAAATGTTATGGAAACACCATTTGTGTTTTTTTCCTGCGAATAATGTCCACTTGCAAGCACTTGAAAGCATATGCGTCACACATGGCAACCGGTATGTAATGATCAAGTTATCTTTTGCAGATGTAAGATGAAAAATTTGCAATTCCTATAAACAAATTGGAGAGATAACTAGTCCCTAGAACAACTCCAAGAACATTCTTACAAAATGGTCCTTCAGGTTCCTGCAACTGTGCTTGTTGTTACTTGTTAATAAAGTGATTTTAATGTCTTCAACTTTAATCTCCTTGCATGAAGAACTTTAATTTCAGTCACATTTAGTTGCAACTTGTGTCACCGACGTCCCTAGGATGTTAAAAAGAAAATTACTCAAGAAAAAATAAAGAAAATTACTCTTGCCTAAGAAATTTAAATAGTTAAACCAACTTCCGGGATGAGTCCCTGTCGTCCTTGCCTTACTCAGTGGGTTTAATAAAATTTTGACCCCAAGATTATGTTATTTTATAAGTCAGTGTCAGTGCAAGTGAACTTAATTACTGTCGCGATTGATTTGACACGGGCTTGATGTTGTGGAGTACCTAAAACACCCATGTAGTGCTGATGCTGTGCCTTGTCTCGTCTCATGGGCCATTTAGTGTTCATATATAAGGTGTTAGGGTTTAGTAAGAATAACACCTCATTACGTATAAAAACCAGATCAAGCAGTCCTACCAGTTTACGGCGGCGCATCGCCTATAACCCTCCTCCTGCCATCCTCCATTAACCAACCATCTTCACCACCACGGCTATTATCTTCAGTATCATCAGCATCACCAATGGATTATGAATGGAATTTGGGTTTTTGTGTTTCATATACCTTGGACAGAGGAAGAGAAAATGGTTTGATTTGGGTATTTGGTATGTGCAGATTCGGAAATTGGTTCTCATAGTTCGTAATCCTCCTCTGATCGCTGGATGGGGTCTTCATTCCATCCGAAGGAGAGTAATACTAATACAGTAGAGTAAGTATCAAAGTAATACTAAAATCCATAAGTTTTGAAATTTAATTCTTAATGACTAATTTTAATTGATTTATTCTTATGTAGAGATTTGGGGTGGAAATCCGTGGGAGTCGACAAATCCTCAGAGGTGAGTAAGAGAGCAGTTGAATCTTCTCCGTTACATCTAGCAAACGAAAGGAGACAGCAGCTGGAAAGCGAATTCCCGGTGGAGAAGTATAAGAGAGCAGCTTTTATGTCATCAAAAGCATTTGTGAGTATTAAAATTTACACTCTCAAATTAGTAGTGTTACTTTTGTATAATTTGATCAGTACTATGCGAATGTCAAAAATAACCAAATGGTTAAGTTATTTGTGCTTTGGGTTATAAGTACTTTTTGTTTTTTCTTTTCGACATTTTGGTTTAGAGAACAAATTAAGAACATGTCCTTTAGGTGGTCCTTTGTGTGAGATCAGCCACAGTTTGAGTTATGAATTTCCAAAACTAATATAGTAATATGTATATGGTTTGTGCTGCTAGCATTTGTTGAGTTGATAAAAGATCTAGTCTGTTTTCTTGCCGTGTATATTACTATGTTTAGTGTTTCATATGTTTCAAGACCCTATCATTTTTCTACTAGTATGACTATGACCCTATCGTTCCAAGATATTCATAACCGTGAGTTTCATATCCATATGAGTGCTACTCTAATCGAGATTGATTAAGAATTAAAAGATAGATTATTACAATACATTGTAAAATATGGTTCCGTGAGTTTGTGCTTTGCTTGAATCACTTTTCTGTTTGTACAAGTTAATATTTGAAATCTTTTTGTGTACTAACATCATTAGCCATTCACTGTTTCATATGTTATAGGATATATGGCAGTTATCAAGAGAAGCCAAGTAGAGAAAAGGGCACAAGTGAAAGTTCCAAGGAAACTTGTGAAGGACCTCCAAAAAGGCAAGAAGGAAAAAAGCTTCGAGTTCTCAACCTAACAGAGAGAGCGCAACTAATCTCCTGCAGCTGAATGACCATTCACCCCTTGTAT
>JAJJWW010015008.1:0-91955 GCA_023531295.1 Papaver armeniacum | reverse complement strand
TTTTATTAATTTTTTAAAAACGAACTTTTTAGCCACGTATAAAACCCGGCGTGTCTATAGAACACACACTATGGACACACATATACTAGAGTTTCCAAAGAATAAATTTTTGGCCACACTTTCAATGTGACGTGTCTATATGTCCTACACTATGGACACGCATATACTGGCGTGTCTATAAATCGTACAATATGGACACATGGTATAGGCGTGTCCAAAGAAGAACTTTTTTGGCCACACTTTCAACTTGGCGTGTTTATTTAAATGTTGAGTAGTTAAACCAGTCTAGTATTTTCAAAACACTAATCCTAAACATCTAAAGATGGGCAGCTTGGTGGATTGGTACGTTATCTAAATCCTTCGAGGTCATGCGTTCGAATATGGGAGAAAGATTTTTATAAATTTTTTAAAAACGAACTTTTTATCCACGTATAAAACCGGCGTGTCTATAGAACACACACTATGGACATACATATACTAGCGTGTCCAAAGAAGAAATTTTTGGTCACACTTTCAATGTGACGTGTCTATATGTCCTACACTATGGACACGCATATACTGGCGTGTCTATAAATCATACACTATGGACACGCTGGTATAGGCGTGTCCAAAGAAGAACTTTTTGGCCACACTTTGAATTTGGTGTGTCAATCAATCGTACACTAGGGACACGCACTTTAAATAGCGTGACTAACCTTTTGGACACACCACAACTACCTAATGTGGCCATAGACTGGTCTATAAACACGCCCAATACCTAATGTGGCCATAGACTGGTCTATAAACACGCCCAATACCTAATGTGGCCATAGGCTGGTCTATAAACACGCCTAATCAAAAAATTGAAGTTAACGTGACTAAACGGTTGAAATTTTGACACGCTAGTAGCCATGGCGTGGCGGAAAGCACTTATATGAACACGCCCATTGAACATGGCGTGTCTATAGGGTAGAAGTATACCCTATAGACACGCCAAAACCAAAAAGGCGTAACAGGGAAATTTATATTTGGCGTGGCTAAAGGCCATTTCTGTACTAGTGCATTAATTAATTATCTGATTTCATCTTTTAGGTGAGAGGGAACTATTGAATAAGGCCTAAAAGATTCTCCTTTGGTAATGTTTCGCGCCTTGATATACATATTAGAGACTGTGAATGTAAATTAAGGATTTTATTAGTTGTATCACTTGCTATTTGGTGGGAAGGAGCAAGTATTGGTGAGATCCCTCTATGCAAGTTATATCAGCTTATCTAGATTTCTGTTTCACTAGGCCCCTTTTCTATATTTACAATTGAATGATTTGGTTCATGTTCTTATCATTTGTATGTTTCTATGTTTCGCAGTTCAGGTCCGTGACTCATTTTTTCGCTGGTGTTATATTTACCCTGGACACTGTTGCTAATCCTGGCTTCTTAATTTTTCATGGACATTAGAGTTGGCAGTAGTTGCCAGGGCAAGTAGAATCAATGGCCACATCGTATTCGGGATCAGGACGCGAGGTGACTTCAAAAAATTTCATGTTTCTTTGAGACTGACTTGGAGGGTGAGAATTAAGATATTATGTGATTCTGGAAACTCCGGTGTTGTATGTGAGTTCCCGGTGCATTAGAGTTTCCAGTATTACATCGCTACTTGGTTGCTCATATTAGGCGAAAAATAAGTCCCCTAGCCTCCCGTTAGAATGTTTTTCTACCCGAGTTTGTCAATTTAGGTCTATGTATGGTACATTCTCATGAGAATGTGGAACTCCCATTCTGAGATGTTGCAACTCCTAATATCACTTTGCATATGGAGTATTTGTTCATGATAATTGAGGAAAGAGAAGGGAAGGGGAAAATTTTACAATCCGAAATAAACATCGATACGAGAGGTAAAATTTTAGTGTTTGAAAGATTGTCATCAATGACATGGAAGAGAATTTAGGCAAGTTTCTTTTCCTTGACATGTCAGCTTATATTTACTTTTCTATCTGGTTCTTTGTTAGGTTCATGGAGCAACAGGAGAAGAATAAAAAACCAGTTAATCATTGAGTTTTAAGGTGACTGAGGGATAAATTATGTGCCCGAGCGGTGAGTTATATGATGCGCTTGCAATTGTTCACTTAATTTTTGATCTTCGTAAATGGCATGTGCTCCTTTGTCCGCAATGTCCCACGCATAGTTAGGTACATTAAACATAATATTGTAGTAACTTGAATTAGGTCTCCTGGAAGGTTCAAGCCCAAGGCAATCACAATAATATCTGAAGCCTCAACATCAGCAGTTATATGATAAAGAAGTACTTATCGTATCACTCCACTCTCTGCAGCCAATCCATAATATCCATCAAATGACCTCCATAAATATCCATCAAAATATGTAATATGCGTATCTACTTTTGTTCTTTGTTTTGCAGGTACCCTTTAAAGTGTCAATTGCGCAATAATGGATGCGAAATGGGACCACCTTATTAGTACTCACCCGATTCCGAAAGTGAGATGGGTAAATTCCCGGAAATCTCACGTGTTTGGTAGTCTAGGTTGATTTATTGTCTCTGCTTTTCCGAATTAGTTTGCACTCTTCGATTGATTAATGGCCGAAATCTCATATGTTTTCTTTACTCCCTGTGTGTTTAAAGCATGAATGTGTGAACTTGAAAATTAGATTAATTATGTGTTATCGTACTTTTGTTTATCTCAGCGAGTGTGCCTGTGCGGGGCTATGTAAGTCTTGGGATATGTTGATTGTTTAGTATTATTTTCACGGCCTGGGTGTAGCAAGTAAGGCAATTATTAAGTACCCAATGATCTTAATATATTAAACGATAGTATTTGTTTTGCGGTAAATATTCTGATAAAGAAATTTGCGGAACCGTTGATAAAGATATTCTTAGGTTTTCTTTTATATTCTTATGATTATTTGCTTCCAGCTTATACGTTGTTTACCATCTGGATTGTTGGTTTTGATTGTGGATTTCTTAGTTGGTGTTTAAATGACGCAGCTTGATTTCATTCACTTTTATTGCAATTTTGTTTAGTTTCAGTTTTCTTTTGGATTTAGAGGTTCACATTTTTTTGTTTCCGTTTGCTTTAGATTCAAGAGTTTATTTTGTTTTGCTGTCAATTAGGACACCCCTCAATCCAAAGTCCTCAGATTTTCCACTTTATGATATGCATTGAACCTAGCTTGATCTTGGGTTTTCTGGGCCAATGATCTTCTAAGAACACCTCAAATTACCCAATTGATGATTCAACAGATCACTAGATCGTGATCTTGACAATTAAGGCTGCGAAATACATATAACGAGTTAATGTTGCTGTTGAAGAGATTTCGGCAGTGTATGTATTTTTCTATCATGTTTTGGGGGTTTTTTGTCTCAATTTCAAGGTTTCCTTTCCACTAAAGTTTTTGTGCAGACACTGACGGATAAGTCTCTCTTTTAGGCGATTTTTACTATTGTTGGCTATAATGAATTGTAAAATTTAAATTTTCGTTGAGATTGATTAGCCAATGAATTGACTAATGCGGTTAGTGTTGGTGTATGTAATCACTTGCAGATTGATTAGCCGAGGTGAGCTCCTGAGCGAGCTTGCATGCGTCAGGTGAGTAACTGCAGTGTTATCTTGGTAGGTTTCAATTCACCAAGTCCTAGATGTAAGTACACATGGTACGGAAGTAAGTTCACACTAGATCCTAAGTCAAGTAAAGCTTTCTCTACCCTGTGTTTTCCTATCGTGCAAGCAATCGTAGGGGCACCTGGGTCTTTATACTTAGGAGTTGTGTTGTTCTGAATGATCGAACTTACATGACTAGCTAAAAAGGATTTTTTAGGGACACTAACCTTTTGCTTTCGCGTACACATATCTTTAAGGAATTTGGCATAAGCCGGAAGTTACCTAATTGCTTCTAGTAACGGAAGGTTTATGGTAACTTTCTTAAAAACCTCCATTATGTCATTAAAGTTGGATTCACTCTTTGTTGGTACTAATAGCTGTGGAAATGGTCCTCTAGGCATAAAATAGGGCCTCTCAGGAACCTAATTGGCATCATTAAATAGGGCCTCTCAGGAACCTAATTGGCATCATAAAATAGGGCCCCTCAGCTATGGATGGCCCTGAAGGGTGTACTACAGTATGCTCACTATCGGGCATGGTTACCTGATTATCTACTACTCTACCACTCCTAAGGGTTCTAATTGAATTCAGCTGTTGTAAGGGTTTTGCACCTATTTCATGAACTCCTCTAGGGTTGTATTGTGTTTGACTAGGGAACCTACCATTTTCTCTCAAAGATTCATTTATCAGACTAACCTGGTCTTTTAACTCGGAAATAGCTTGAGAATTAGTGATAGGTGTCTGAAACACCTAATTTACTATCTAGTAGTTACGCTTTCTTTGCTATTTTTCTTGTGAATTATGTATCTTATGTGTGAATTTGAGTTATTAGGTGCTTTGGAGTCGCACGGAGGAAAAGAAGGAGAAACTACTCATTTAGAGTGAAAAGGGCGAAATTGTCATTTCACGGGAGATCACTATCCTGGAGCCCAATCAATGTTAAGGGGCATCTATGTTTTGGAGGGTTTTTAAAGACAAGACTAGTTTGTGGTTAAGGGGCCGCCATCCGGCTAGCCCTTATCGGTGACCATTTATATAGTGCACCCAACTTGGGGTGTAGTTAACGATGGTGCAAATAACGTCCCACCTTTAAGATAATTAGGTCGAGAGAATTGGGAATCAATTCCCATTCTATTTTTCTCTCGTTCTTCCCTTTTGCAGCCGAATTCATCTCGAAATTTCTTGAGAGATCGAAGTCGCTACTTGTTGAATCGAGAGAGGAGCAAATCGGTTTGTTGGTACTTGTTCGTTCTTTGAGAGTTGCTTTGGATTTTGTTCAATTAAGAGATGGCCGTGAATTGAGACGATCTCATGGAAGATTAGGGTTTGTATGGAATTACGGATCGAAGATGGGTTAAATTCGAATGTTGTTCTTTATTCAAAGATGAAATCAATGGCGCCGTTGACATGGGTGGAGTGACGCCGAATTGAATGAGAAGATAGGAATGAAGACGCGTGATATGAATTTGAGAGAAAAGTTAATGGTGAATTCACCGGTGGTGGATGGGATGGCGAGCTATTGAAGCCGACGGATCAAAATCGCAGAGAAGAGGGTGTGAAATGGTTTCTCTCGGATTTGGTTACCGGATCGAGTTTTGTGATGGGTATTGTCTCACGGTGGTGTTCTTTGAGATGAAGCTTAAAATGAGTTGTGTTGGTGTTGCGGTTGGTGATGGTTTGAGCTACGATCGAAAATTGAAGAGCTAATGAAACAATTGAAGCTACAAATCGAATGAAAACTAGATGTATGCCTAGGTGTGTGGCAGGTGAAGATAACGGCCGAAATTGGCCAGAAAAATGCTCTACAAAGAGAGGAAACTCTGTCTGAATTTCACCTCCGACGATTCAACTCGGTGCGGTGACGACTGTTTCCAAACAATCCCGATGAGCCGATCCGACCCAACTCGGACCACTCGGCGACTAAGAAGCCGACTAGAAGCTAACTCGCCCTACGACTTGACCCTGACTAACGTTTGACCTGTTTGACCGTTAGTCCTAAACGGAGGACTGACGGAATATTCCCTCTCCGGTGGAGAATCTCGGAGTGACCGGGTGTGACCTGATTCAGCCAACTTCATTAAATCCCAGTTTTCCGGCGAGCGTTTTTGGGACAGAATTTCTACACGGGTTTCTCTCACTTGTGGGCTTGGTGGACTTCTATCTCTTGGACTTGAAGACAAAACCTAATTTTGGAAGGAGTATCCTTTATGGAAATTGAGAAACATATAAAAGAGAGGACTTATAATCTTGAATCTATCTTATAATCTCTATTACTTTGTTCTAGGGTTTAGAAACATGAAACTTCTCTTTCTTCTTGTTATGAACTCCATGAATATGAGCTAGAGTTTTATTATTGGTTATGGAATAAGTTGGATTTCCAAATATGGGTTTTAATTCAATAAATTAGTTTTCTCTCATATTATCGTTTATGATTCACCATTAATATTGTTACATGATTTGAATGCTTGTTAGTCGAGTCGCGAATCGATTGAGTTTGCTTTCATCTTTATTGCTAGATTAGGGTTATTATACGCAAAAGTGATAATTCCGGATTGCAAGTAGCATAAATATGATTATAGTTTGTAGTGATATATTCTTATGATCATATGTGAGTCATAACCTTTGTTAAATCGGATTAGTGCGCTTTCCACGTTCGATTGCTTTGATTGGCCTGATTTCATAGAACCTAATGCATCTAGGGAATTAAACTTGATTAGTGCTTTTACAAGTTAGGTTGTTCCTTTAGGTAGAATTCATATTCGCATCTTTTAATGTGTTTGTTGATGACATGAGGAGATTTGCGGGATATACTTGCGATCAAGGTATTCTAGGGCCTTTGATAAAAGTTGAGATTAAAATATCAATTCTAGTTATTGTGTTGAAAACATGTTTGTGAATGAAAACGAAATCCATGACCAATACCTTCTTATCCTTGATTTGATTTGTTTGCTTATTTCTTTATTTGCTTTTATTTAGTTTATTATATAAAAATCACAAAACTATCGGTGTTATTTATAGGGAACCGAAACAATTTGACAAACTAGACCTCTTTGTGGGGATCGATCCTTTCTTGCCCTTTCTATATTTATATTTTGAGTAGTAAGAAAGTGTAATTATATTTGTATCGGCTGACAACCGGTCAAATTTTGGCGCCGCTGCCGGGGAGGCAGCGGTTGTCACTTGTTTTGGTTTCTTATTTTTGTTTTGTTTTTAGTTTTTGTTTTATTTTTCTTATTTTCCTGGTTTTAACCTTGGTTTGAGAATTTTATTTCAGGTGCTTGTTTCTCATGGAAGGAGCATACTACATGAATGACAACGGTTTTCAACAACCTCAACAATACGAAAATTACCAATTCCATGGGTATAATCAAAACCAATTCATTGGTTATGACCAATATTCCATGGAACCTTATGGTTTTCCTGAACAACCTTATGGCGGGTATGTGTGTGAACAACCACAAGGATGGGAGGATTCTTATGCTTGTGAACAAAAAGTCTCTAATTTTATAGACAAAGTTTCCAACTTTTTACAAGAGGAATTTCAAAAAGCTAAAGAGACTACAAACGAGCAACTCCAAGAACTTCGTGAAGGTATGGCTAGCTTGCGAAGAGGCATTGATCAATACAAGGAAGATATGGATAATTCTAATGTGCATATGGTTTGTGATGAATATTTGATTGATGCTAATGTTGAAAAAGGCCAATCCTTGGGCACTTTCGTGGATAATTGTGTAGTTAACTCAACTCTTGATCGTAATAATGATCATTCACCTATTCAAAAGGATGAGTTGAGATTAACAACACTAAATTCAGCGAGGACCAATCTTATGTTGACTATGATAGTGACGGTGATTATGATACATTGCTTGAAATAACTCATGGTGACATCTCCGAGGGTCTTTTTTGGGATCAAGATGAAGATGAAGAGGAATATGTCGACACACTTGTGTAGATTACTCAAGCATTGATCTTAATAATGATCAAGAGCCTATTCAAAGGGTGGAGCTTGAGGATGATGCGTTTTCGAGTGTTCTAGAAAAGTTTCTTATAATAAAATTTGGATCCGCAAAAGAGTATGTGCCTTACAACAAGGAGGAATATGTTGAGAATGAGACCGGTATGACCAATATTGTGGAAGACCCAATTGAGCTTGCATATGAATATAATGATGATGTTTATGTCGAGACTATGGTTACGGCAGAAACGGATGAAGAATGGTTGTAAGGTTTGATAGAGGACCATGATATCCAAGAGGTGAATAATTCACTTGAGTTTTTCAAGGATGAAGAGGATTTCGTAATACAAGAGATTGTGCAAGGTTTATCTAACCCGTTGCCTATTGTTTCTTCTCCTTTACCTCTTATTGGTTTGAATGTATGTGCTTCGAGAATATTGTTGAATGACTTTATTTCTCGTTTTCCGCCATTAGAGATACTTGATTCTCATACTATGCAGGTTATGGAACCAGAAACCATGGAAGTACCCGACTCCTATATTCTTTATACACTTCCAAGTGTGGACAAGAATAAGTGTGGGGGAAGCTTTTATCGGTTCATAGCTTCACTTTTTGCTTTATTGTACTAATATTTGTGTGAAGCTAGTGTTTGAAAAACAGGTTCTATGGACGGATCCCCAACTTTTCAAGTTATTGGTATATGGGGAATGAATCTTGCAAGGATATAGTCGGCCGACGACTTTAAACCAAGCGCTACATGGGAGGCAACCCATAGGTTTTGTATCTCTTATCTTTTAATTTTTCTTTTCTTGTTTTTAGCTTTTTCTTTTCGCATATTGTTATATGATTTCCCACCTTGACTTTCTTTGGACGATTCAATTTACATTGAGGACAATGTAAAGTTTAAGTGTGGGGGAGTGGTTAAGCATTTGCGTTGTAAATTTTCAATTTTTCAACTTTTTGTGTAAAATAGTGAATAAAAACTCCAACTTGTAGTTAGTTTAGAGTCACATAGTATACATGTCGCTAAGATTACATCGAGAATCTCATAATAGTGACTGAACTTAGAGATGACAGAGAACATGATCGGGTTTCTTACTTGTATGAGAGTTAAAGTTGGATTTAACCATGCCAGGTGGCAAATAAGGTGCGTAATGAATTCGGTATTAGAGTAGTGATCCCCCATAGTGGAGACTACCCATGTTACATAATGTGAGGCACCGACCTTCAATTCTTTGTACTGTCTAAATTTGTGCTTTTAGAGTGTGTGTCACCGTACGTAAATTCCTGCAGAATGGTGAGCTGTCCAATTTCCCACCATAGAAGCACTATTTTGATCTCTTGAGTGCTATTTTTATCAACCATGTTGGTGACATCGAATTGCTAACTTACATACCACTTGTGATCTTGTTCGCAGTTAGCACCGTCCACCTTATCTCTCTCTACACCAACAGGTCCATAGAAACACCATCATCATCAACAAGAGGAGCATCACAAATTCAAGGAAAGTTGAACACGTTCGAGGTTTACAAACAACTGTATTTAAATGGGCAGATTTCGATTTGAGGAAAGCAACAAAACAAAGGCGTAATTTTTATAAGTTGAAGACTATAATACAAGAGCGGAAATTATCAAGGATGAGAATTCGAGAAGTCTATGATATCAAGACATATAAGTTGTGAAGAATCTAGCGGTAAAGTACTTACACCATGGCATTGTACTTACATTTGTATTTTATTTTATTTGTATTTTACTTTCTGTTGTCTTAGAAAAAAAAAAAAAAAAAAAAAAAAAAAGAGACAAGAGAAAAAATGTTTAGGTTTGTTAATAGTTTTTTATTTTGTTTTATTTTTATTTTTATTTTGTATTTGTTTTAGTTTTTTAAAAAAAAAAAAAAAACGAAAATTAAAAAAAAAAAAAAAAAAGAAAAACGAAAATCAAATAAATAAATAAATTTGGGTTTGTATAGTTTGTTTTTATTTTTGTATTCTTTCAATAAATCCTATGGAAAGAAGGAATATCTATAATGAAGTTTCAAGCGACAAGAAATTTGAGGGAAAGAATCATATTGTCAAGATTCTACGAAGTTCAAGAGTTATCATCAAGAGTTGAAGACCGAAGACGAAGATGAAGACACCGATAGAAGACCGAAGACGTTTCTATGGATGCTGTGAGAGTGGTGCTAGCTGCACGCCGAACGGATTCACTGTAAGTAAGCATATTCCCACCTTCGTTAAATGGTTGATTTCCTTTCGAAGAGATCGTCAGAAAAATGGGTTTTCAAAATATTTCGGAGGGTTTTTCCTTCCTACCATTCAACGTGTCTCAGGATTCTCTCTTCATTCCAACCTGGACACATGTGTGACCCATAAAAAGTTTTATTATTGAGAGCAATATCATAAAACCCTTTCTTGTGAGGCGTAGTCGAGACTTTCGATCACTCCGAACCCGAATTTTAGTCGAGAAGGGATGGTTATCTCTCTCTCAACTTTTAAGAATGAGATTGTGTTCATTTATGTGTCTAACTTCTTATGACTAGTGTGCGAGAATCTCTATGTCTTCTTAGCGCATTGATGCTATCATTACGGAGAACTAGTAAGTTGGAAAAGTAGGTTTAGTGGGTATATCTCTAGTAAACCCTCACGAGACTATAACTCGTCCACTAGGGACACCTAGGGGTTTAAAGACTTGTTATTTATGCTAAAAGTGACCGTAGCCTCAACGACACGGAGTTGTATGTATGTTTTAGAATTTGTTTTGTTTGATTTGCTCGAGGACTAGCAAGGTCTAAGTGTGGGGGAATCTGATAGGTGTCTGAAACACCTAATTTACTATCTAGTAGTTACGCTTTCTTTGCTATTTTTCTTGTGAATTATGTATCTTATGTGTGAATTTGAGTTATTAGGTGCTTTGGAGTGGCACGGAGGAAAAGGAGGAGAAACTACTCATTTAGAGCGAAAATGGCAGAATTGTCATTTCACGGGCGAGCACTATCTGGAGCCCAGTCAATGTTAAGGGGCACCTACGTTTTGGAGGGTTTTTAAAGACAGACTAGCTGGTTAAGGGGCCGCCATCTGTAGCCCTTATCGAAGTGACCATTTATATATAGGCACCCAATCTCGTGGGTGTAGTTAACGATGGTGCAAATAACGTCCCACCTTTAAGACGAGAATTAGGTCGAGAGAATTGGGAATCAATTCCCATTCTATTTTTCTCTCGTTCTTCCCTTTGGTAGATCCGAAATTTCTTGAGAGACCGAAGTCGCTCTTTTGTTGAATCGAGAGGAGCAAATCGGTTTGTTGGTACTGTTAATCTGCGTTGAGAGTTGCTTTGGATTTTGTTCAATTAAGAGATGGCCGTGAATTGAGACGATCTCATGGAAGATTAGGGTTTGTATGGAATTACAGATCGAAGATGGGTTCTCATTCGAATGTTGTTCTTTATTCAAAGATGAAATCAATGGCGCTGTTGACATGGGTGAGTGACGCCGAATTAAATGAGAAGATAGGAATGAAGACTGTGATATGAATTTCGAGAGAAAAGTTAATGGTGAATTCACCGGTGGTAGATGGGATGGCGAGCTATTGAAGGCGACGGATCAAAATCGCAGAGAGAGGGTGTGAAATGGTTTCTCTCGATTTTGGTTACTGGATCGAGTTTTGTGATGGGTATTGTCTGCAGTAGGTGTTGCTGAGATGAAGCTTAAAATGAGTTGTGTTGGTGTTGCAGTTGAGTGATGGTTTGAGCTACAGACTGAAAATTGAAGATCTAATGAAACAATTGAAGCTACAGTACTGAATGAAAACTAGATGTATGCCTAGGTGTGTGGCAGGTGAAGATAACGGCCTGAAATTGGCCAGAGAAATGCTATACAAAGAGAGGAAACTCTGTCTGAATTTCACCTCCGACGATTCAACTCAGTGCAGTGATGACCGTTCCAGAACAATCCCGATGAGCCGATCTGACCCAACTCAGACCACTCAGCCTGACTAAGAAGCTGACTAGAAGCTAACTCGCCCTCTGACTTGACCCGGCTGACTAACGTTTGACCTGTTTGACCGTTAGTCCTAAACGGAGGACGGACGGAATATTCCCTCGCCGGTGGAGAATCTCAGGTGACTGGTGACCGGATTCCGGCCAACTTCCGGCCAAATCCCCAGTTTTCCCATGAGCGTTTTTGGGATGACTTTCTACACTGTTTCTCTCACTTGTGGGCTTGGTGGACTTCTATCTCTTGGACTTGAAGACAAAACCTAATTTTGGAAGGAGTATCCTTTATGGAAATTGAGAAACATATAAAAGAGAGGACTTATAATCTTGAATCTATCTTATAATCTCTATTACTTTGTTCTAGGGTTTAGAAACATGAAACTTCTCTTTCTTCTTGTTATGAACTCCATGAATATGAGCTAGAGTTTTATTATTGGTTATGGAATAAGTTGGATTTCCAAATATGGGTTTTAATTCAATAAATTAGTTTTCTCTCATATTATCGTTTATGATTCACCATTAATATTGTTACATGATTTGAATGCTTGTTAGTCGAGTCGCGAATCGATTGAGTTTGCTTTCATCTTTATTGCTAGATTAGGGTTATTATACGCAAAAGTGATAATTCCGGATTGCAAGTAGCATAAATATGATTATAGTTTGTAGTGATATATTCTTATGATCATATGTGAGTCATAACCTTTGTTAAATCGGATTAGTGCGCTTTCCACGTTCGATTGCTTTGATTGGCCTGATTTCATAGAACCTAATGCATCTAGGGAATTAAACTTGATTAGTGCTTTTACACGTTAGGTTGTTCCTTTAGGTAGAATTCATATTCGCATCTTTTAATGTGTTTGTTGATGACATGAGGAGATTTACATGGATATACTTGCGATCAAGGTATTCTAGGGCCTTTGATAAAAGTTGAGATTAAAATATCAATTCTAGTTATTGTGTTGAAAACATGTTTGTGAATGAAAACGAAATCCATGACCAATACCTTCTTATCCTTGATTTGATTTGTTTGCTTATTTCTTTATTTGCTTTTATTTAGTTTATTATATAAAAATCACAAAACTACCGGTGTTATTTATAGGGAACCGAAACAATTTGACAACCTAGACCTCTCTGTGGGATCGATCCTTTCTTTCCCTTGCTATATTTATATTTTGAGTAGTAAGAAAGTGTAATTATATTTGTGTCGGCTGACAACCGGTCAATTAGCCTGGCTTATATTTTTACTTTCTTCTATGCCATGTGAAAGTGTTTGGTGAATCTTATCAGTGTTTCGAACAAACGAGATGAGAGTTTCTTCGAGACTTGAAATTTTCTTATCGGACTGATTCTGAAACTGAGATGGTCCTGAAAGATTCTTAGTATAGCCAAAACCTGGGGAACATTAGAATTACTAAACCGACCTTGACTACGGCCCTTAGACCATGAAAGGTTCGGATGGTTTCTCCAACCAGGGTTATAAGTTTCTGAATATGGGTCGAACTTAAAGAGTTATCGAATCTAGTGTTATTGTAAAGAGCATTGGCTTGCTCTTCCATAGTATGGCCTTCCCAAAAAGGCTCCACCCGACTACTAGTGTGACCCAATTCCAAAGCTTCTAACCTTTTAGCTATTGCTGCAATTTTGGCATCTGATTCATAGCCTCCTTCTACCCTATTAACGTTTCCTCTGCCTAGAAGAATTGTTTTCTGGGGTACCCTACTATTTTCCCATTGTTGGGTCTTTTCGGCGATTTCATGCAAATATGTCATCGCCTCATCAACTGTTTGGTTTTCAAACCCACCTATACACATAGATTCTACTGTGGTCGTAGTGGAATAATCTAAACCCTCATAAAGGATCTCGAACTAACCTAACCTTTTTCTAAACCATGATGAGGACATTGGGCTAATAGATCATTGAACCTTTCCAAATACCTATACAAAGATTCTCCCTCCTGTTGAGAAAACGTGCAGATTTGCGTCCTAATAGACGATGTTTTGTGCCTAGGGAAAAACTTGTTCAAAAAGGCATATGTAAGTTGTTCATATGTTTCGATTGACCCGAAAACCAAACTATATAGCCACGATTTGGCTTTATCTTTTAGGGAAAAAGGGAATAACCTAAGTTTCAGAGCATCATCATCAAGATCTCTAATTTTTAGGGTACTACAAATTTGTTCAAAATCCCTAAGATGGAAATAGGGGTTTTCATTTTCTTTCCCTAAGAAGATTGGGAGAAACTGTAAGGTCCCAGGTCTAAGTTCATAAGTTGCTTCTATTTCAGCTAACCTGATACACGAGGGACGAGTAATCCTAGTCGGGTTCAACAAAGCTTTCAAAGTTGCCATTTCTGGCACTATCGGAATATCAGGGATTGTCTCCTCAAACGGACGTTCAAAAACGGACTCTTCAAAAATCGGACTTTCTAAATTGAGGTAATCGAGACGCTTAGAACTACTAGGTTTCTCTTTAACAAATCTACCTAGGGCGTCTCTTTTACGTTCCGGCATGCAAACGAATAAGGAAGGGGATTCTTTGCAATCACAAAACAAGGCTGACTCAACCAAATCAAACCTACTGATTTCTAGCAAACAAAAAGTATGATGGCTCCACTTAGATTGTTTCTAGACCAGCTTCTAATCCTTCGAAAGGGAATTCGTTACAATTTAAGCAAACCCCTCTGGAATCAATCCGAGTCAAAGTAAGTTGAATAGAGGCGATGGAAGCTCAGTGGAGCTTTGATACCCAAGGCCTCACCGAAATTACAATGCGGCGCAGTCACGCATTCAAATCACAGAAACCATCATGAACTTTGAAGTATGCTTAAAAGAGTAACCAATATTTTTCGAATGACTTTCCTATTAAGCTCGTTACCCTATCGGTCTTGTTCTAGTCAGTATTTTAAGCTTAGGTTCGCGTTTGGTATCGTTTTCCTAAGGCGGGAAAGAAGAGAACGGTGATGAAATCCGAACCCTTATCTTATATGGCCAGTCCTTGCCCTTTACTAGGAAATTAAAGCAGCCGTATTTAAGTCCTCAGCATATATGCAAACGAAGGAGTCCAGTAACTCGCTGACAGGGGATTCGCGAGTGTTCAGAATCTTACCTCCCGTTCCAGATGGGGGATGAATCGGTTGTAGTCGACTCGGGCCACTGACTCCTATGTCAGTGTACGAACCCAAGGTGCAGAGACAATATCGTAATTTTCCTCCTTCTCTACAAACAATTTATATTTAAGACTACCCTTCTGTAGAGTTTAAAAATAATGTCCAAAGTCCCAAAAATGTCCAAAAAGTCCAAAAATAAAAAGAAAAATTACAAAAATAATTATAAACCCTAATACAGTTTTCGAAAAAACCTAAAAAATAAATAAAAATAAAAATAAAATTCTTTGTCTCTTCCTCGTTTCTTTTTGCTTTGTCTTTGACTCCAAGTCTTTAGTTAATCACCAATATCTTTGGCTCAGCTTTCTTTTTGATCCAATATCCAAACCTGTAACCAAAACACAAATACCCAAGAAAACGTAAAATAGAACAAAAGAATAAAAATCACTAAAAACCTAAAAACAAATCTAAAAACAAGTCCGCGTCGGCGGCGCCAAAAATTGATGTGATTTTATGTTGTTGTAGAAAGTGGTAGTAAAAGATCGTTCACTCAGACTTATGAAGATTCGTTTTAGATTCAAACTCAATAGAAAAACTTACGAAGTTTGTTATCAAGATTATAAAAAGCACTGAGACTCAGGTTTCCACTATTTTCCAACTTTTATGTGATTCAATATTAATAATTATCATGCAATTCATACATTCAATTGATTCTTAAATATTGCCAATAGTAGATTTTCAAAATACTGGTTGTTAATCTCAAGCATGGAACATCAAGAGACCTAAGCTAAGCATGCACCATCAAGTGAAAACACAACGAGTTAGCAAAAATCTTTATTTCAATTTCGATTCAATGCAAATAATCATAAAAAAATTGCAGAAATTAATTAAATAAATATTACCACATATTTGTTGGAAAAATAGCTTCCTCCGTCGCCTCAGCAAAGGGGTTTAGCTCCTCATATTAATCACTTGCTCAAAATACATGTTTATGGTTCAAAAGTTGATTAAAAGAGTGAAAAGTAATAACACAGACTGTTTGCAACGGTGTATCGGCGTTACAAAGCAGCTGTTACGATGAAACTGTTACAGAAACTGTTGTAAACACTATTGCTTTGTCGTTGATTTTAAGACCCCAAATCGATCCCATTCTCAATGGCCTTTTGTTCTTCGTGTTCTTCCTTCTACACCAGCAGAACTCGATTTCCCGCAACTCGCTCTCCCGATCTGCCGTGTTCTAAACTTCCCTAACTCCTTCTAAACTTCAATACCCCTCTCTGGGATCCGAGCACACCTTTTATACACCTCCAAACCCTCTAAAACCCGATTAAATCTCTCCTCTTTCTTCTCTCGCAAGTTCCTAATATATTTCATTTCTTTGCTCTCTGCTACGCGTCTCGGGTTCTTTGCATCCTTTCCTAGACTCGGTTAAATTGTATGTTAGGAGAATATCTCCCCTTAGACCCCATGTAACTTCCATATTGAGCTTCCAAACTATCCCGAGATAACCGCCATACCCCCGTTTTCCTTCTCCCGACTTATCTAGCCCAATCGGGATCAAATCCATCGAGTAAATCAAGCCTTTTAGCAAAAATGTACCCATTGCAATCTGATTCCAGCGATTGAATCTTCTCACAAGTGACCCAAAAATTGAACCCTAATATCTGTCGTGAAACTCAAAATTTCCCGCCTTTTTACCAAATTTGAATTTGGAAAGATGACCTCCCCTTAACCAGAGTGGGGGTGCATTTAGTAGATGCCTTTGAGATGCCCTGGGGTGCAAATAACGCTGGGTTACCCTTAGTAATTTGGTCACCCCTTATCCAAAATGGGGGTCCGAATAGTAGGTGTCCTCCGGGCGCAACTTTTCGAGCCGATTTTTCAAAAATGTTTATTTCTCAAAAATACCTACAAATACACAAAACACCATAATAAGTACAAAAATGGGTACTAACAATATAGAAAATCGAGATGAAAATCGACACATAAATGCGTCTATTACTAGGACGTAGGATTTCACTACTTTTCGTATTCTTGTGGTTCAGTCATTAACTCTAGACAATATAGCTCAAACAAAAGAAGTTATTACTCTAATTCCTTGCCAAAAATAGATTTCATAAAACATTATCTGTAATTAGTAAGCATGACGCATCAAAAGTAATTTAAACTAAGCATGCGACATCAGACAAAATAATAAATAATTAATAGAAATCATAAAACAATTAAATCTATGCAAAAAGTCATATAAAGAATTAATTCATTTACCACAATCATGAAAAGTTGCTTCCTCCGTTGTCCCAGTGATGGGTTCTAGCTCCGCATATTGAAACACACTTTCGAAATAAATTTTCATTGCTCAAAAGTGTTTACAAGAGGTGAAAATGGAATAAATATTGAAAACCGGGTGTTTGCAACGTTTATAATTGTTGCAAAACACTGTTATAGAGAACGATAATAATGAACTGTTGCTTGTTGTTGTAGCTCTACGACCCACTTTTAGCAGTCGTTTATGATGTAGCATGAACGACTGTCTCTTGTGCGTCTTATGTTCTTCGTGTTCTTCCCAGCAGTAGCAGAAAAGTATTCTCTACAACTCTGAATTTTCACTCTGTTGTTGCTCTAAACTATCCCCAAGCTCTCCATCTCCATCTCTGAACCACAAGAATCCTTTAAATACATATAAGCACCATAAAATTTCGGCCATAACTCGAGAATCACCTTCATTGCTTCAGAAATATTTTGTTTCCATTTTTTGTAGCAGCACGAGAATAACTCTTCGTTTCTTCTCCTCTCACGCGTCTGATAACACCCAACACACTCCAAACCCGTTCTTACACGCCTCGGCTGACGATAAATACTCTCAGGCCACACAAAATTTCCAAAAATAACTCGGAGAATCCCGAGAATATCTTCCTTCCTCTGTTCTGTAAAATCCACGTAAACAACCCTTTTCTTTCGAAATTAAAAGACTTACCATCCCTGTCTAGTTGTAACGTAGTCTCGATCCAATACACGCAACAAACCCGACCAAATCTCGTTAAAATTCAATACAGAAATCTGACAAAACTCCCGTGAATATCATACTCCCCTGCCTTGCTCCGAATGGATTTATCCAGCCAATTTTTACTAATTCCAAAGCTCATACCATCCCTGTTTAGCTGAATTGATCCGACCCAACAAAAATCAGCCATTGAATCTCACTGCAACAAGCTCAAATCACCAACCCTAATTCCGGCAGGTTGAGAGTTGCTTTTCCCGCCAAAAACCGAAATTTGAACTGAAGAAGAAAGGTTGCCCCCTATCCAGAGTAGGGGTGCGAATATTAATTAGTGTACCCCTTATCAAATGAGGTATCCCTTATCCAAAATTGGGAGTCCGAATAACACGTGTCCTCCGGGTGCCAAAATCAACTTTTCGAGCCGAATTTTCCAAAAATGTTTATTTCCCAAAAATGCCTACAAACACATAAAACACCATAATAAGTACAAAATCGAGTGCCAACAATATATAGTATTGAGATCAAATTAGACACAAAAATGTGTCTATCAGAACATCACCGTATTCGCTCGTCTACGGGGTTGATGCCATACTCCCAGCTGAGATAAAAATTCCTTCAGCAAGGATTGCAGCGGCTAGTGGAATACGATGGGATGAAGCTGAAGTGTCCAAGTCAAGAGTTCTTTGAATGGACATGCTCGAATCAAGGAGAGCTAAAGTAGAAAAGTATGTGGAAGCCTACATACGAGAGAATATCCGAGCTTACAACAAAATGGTAAAACCTCGAACTTTCCAAGTAGGAGATTTGGTATTAAAGACGGCAAAGCACATTCAACAAGACATGTCCGCCCCCAAATTCTCTCCGAAATGGAAAAGGCCGTATGTTATCATCAAAGCGGTGTCTAGTGGATACTACAAAATTTTAGCGATCGGTGGAGGAAAGGAAGGAAATATTATCAACGACAAATGGCTCAAAGCCTATTATGCTTGATCAGCAGCAGATAATTAACCTTTATTCAAATACATCTCAAGTGTAATTTATTTCCTTCAAAGAGCATGCAAAATGCTCGTTTGTTCACCAAACATTCATCAATTGAACAAAAAATCCTCATGCTATCATATTATTCTACCTTATCAGAAACCTACATTTCAACTCTCCTGAATGAACACTCAGAGCAAACCGTCCAGCAATGGATAATCCATATAAGAAACTCTGTCAAGTTTCTTCTGGAAGATCCTGGTCTTTGCCTTCAAATCCTCGACCGCCTTCTCGACCCTAGCCGACTCTAAAGCCAGTATCTTCTCCCCCCTCTAATAAAGCAGTGGTCATGGAAATCGCATCAGCAGCCTCCGTCGCCTTATGAATCTTGATTATCTCAAGTCGAAGACGAAGCCAGCTCACATTGAATCGTAATGTCTCACAATTGGAAACCATCTCATACCAGTGGTGCAGTTCCTGATTCTTGACATCCCGCAGGTGCATTTGGTTCATCTCTTCAATGATCGTAATGACCACTCGCAACCGTGGTCAAGAGGTTGGTAGAAAACCTTTCCACACTTCTGTAGTAGAACTGTGCCCATACTTTTTACAGATGTTGGTATACAGAGGCGCGTGACACTTGGGAATGACGAATCCACCGACCACCAAATTGTCCGGGAAAGTATTGATCAAGGGAGCTTCAAACAAGAGTTCAGCCGTCGGGTATTCATGAGCATGAACACTGTCTCATGTCTCCACGGATTCTGCGGGATCTTCACATGCCTGGTTGCTGCTATCTTCAACCACAACCACGGTCACGGACTTTCCACTCCTTCTCCTTCTAGCATCAACAACTACACGAACGTCCGCCTGTGACGAAATGAGGAAGTGTTAAATTTGTCGAAATTGAGCATGGTAAAACTTCAAGAATTATAAGATTGCTTACAGATGATCCAGTCTCAGCGGGAGCCAACCTATACCGGGCAGGAGTTCTGACAGTCCGCTTGGGCCTCTAATTGTGAGAAGAATGGTTTTTCTGATTATCCTGCAACAAATCATTCCCTACGATCAATAACCTCGATCAAACAGGGGCTAAGAAGATGTACAACTTACCGAGATAGACGCTTCTATTCCATGCTTTGACTGAAGTCCGTTTCGAGAAGAAGTATTATCGCTAGACATGGTATGAAAGGTATGACAATCGAAAATTTCTTCACATGAAACTAACTTAGGAATGGAAGAAATATTTGCGCAAGTATTAAACCCTAAACCTTGGAGATATATACAAGATACGACAGGCACTTATCTTCTCGCAAACAAAATTCGATTCACGGGTTTCTTTGAAACCCTAAGTCTTTGAATAAGGTCAATACTAGAGATGCGGAGTACAATAATGCACTGGGGACTGACCAAAGCTAGGCAAGGTCATAAAGTCACACGGATTTGTGTGTTACATTGTCTGTGCCTGGATGTTTTCACAGATGGAAAACGTAAATCAAGCAAAGGAACTTTATTTGATTCAATCAAGAAGAAATAGCATTAATGAAAGGGTCTCTCGTTTGAAAGGAAAATCTTAATACTTCAATAAAGTTGATTGAATGAAGATGTCTACTACGAAAGCTAAAATTTTTTAAATGCTAAAGGAGAAAAGGGAATTGAAAGTAAAGTTACTCGTCAGATTCATCCGAGTTATCAAATTCATCATCACTGTCCTTTTCAGAATCTTCATCACTATCCTTCTCGGAATCCTCTTCGGAGTCACTGTCAGAATTATCGATGAAATCTGGATGGATATCAAGATCATCTGAGTCCGAATATTCTTCTTCTTCAGCTTCAGCTTCAGCTTCAATTTGCTTCATGTTCTCTCGAATTCTCTAGAATACCGGTCAGGCTTGATATTACACTCTGGTAACTCCCATGTAGTTTCTTCTTAAGAAGCATCAGCATCGGAGTCAGAAGGTACCCCGTCCAAGAATTGGCGTCTCTCCTCAGCCTTTAGTATTCTACGCTGGATTCGATCCTATCTGCGCTGACGAGCCTCTGCCTCATCATCCTCAACCTTTCTTTTCCTGAGTTCAGCATAAGTGACCCTCCGCTCGTTCAGGGGTATGCTAGGCTTCACTCCCTCGTTATGAATTTTCTTAGCTTTCAGTTTAGCTTTGGAATCCTCATCAGAAGAGCTGGAGGAATAGATGCTGCTGAAAGCTGACATTTTCTGGAACCAGGAGCATAAAATTATCGACATGCAAATAAATCCATCCAAAAAAATGGTAACTCTTAACTCTTACCTCTTTATGATTCCACTAACAATAGTGATTGTGCCGCAAGAGTTAACACTCCAAAATTAGTTCGTTTCTTGAAACCTGCAATAACGAACGAAACTTTATTAACTTTCAAAGCTGATTTTTCATAAAATCATAGACACAATTTTCATAGTACAAACATCCGCAACTGAACTATGAAATTTACACCAAGACGATATTTCATCATAAATAAATTTTCAAAGTTTCGAGGTTACTCAGAACCCACGTTTTGATTTTACAAAGCAATAATTAATGTGGATTACTCACATAAATTTTAAAACTTTTATCTAATGAGAACAAACTCATGTGAATAAAATATGTCATCATATTTTGTATAATATGTCACGGCTGCATATATTAAAAAAATAAAAAAATCTATTTTCCTTCGTATGAGCGTTTTCTTTAAAATGAAGGTTTATATTAGTTTTGTGAAAGCTCACACCTCTTATGATAAAATATTGGTTCTCATGAAAGCTCATAAACAAAATTTTATCACTGGACACGGGTCTATTTCCAAAGAAAAATCTCTCTCAAGTTAGGGATTGTTGCTAGTTTCTTAAACTAACGATCGAACGAACATACGTTTAATAAAATAAGGGTTTTTCTACAAAACTCATGCTAACATATACACATGTATAGAATTTCAATATGAAAAACTCATGAAATCAACAAAAGCAAAAATAAATAAATAAATAATTTGCGTACCTGGTCGGTGCCGGCTGGAAGTTGATCGGACGGTGCTAGCTCCGGTCGGACGGACGGTGGTGCTCCGGCAAAACCTTCCTGCTCCTGCTAAGCTCGGACGTGAAGGTGATGGAGGGATGAAGAATATGGTTGTCGTATGGAAGGAATAAAAAAAGGGGAATTAATTCCTTTTATACCTAATTTTATTACCAAAACCTAATTCCATAAGGATTTTGTCTTTGGGCCCGGCTCGTAAATCCTAGACCAACCAATGTTCCACCATCGAATCAGCGGTTCTACACCAATTTTGCTCACTGGATGATGCTCTATTATGCTACTGGGGTTTCCGCTCAAACCATGGTTTGCTCATTCAGTCGAAATCCGGTAATGTCTTATCTTATGACTAAGTTCAATTACTTATTTCTGTTTGTACCTGGAAAATCACCATTCAATGCCTCACTAAGCAGGGGACTTAATGTAGATGGTGGATTTTCGACAAAGGGTAAAATTGTAAAACTATACTCCTGGATCCTAGCAATCGGATGAGTATTGAGGCCCATGTCTCTCATTAAAGCATGAAAGCTCATGCCAAAAATCTCTCGACCGAGAAGGTTTGTCTCTCGGAGTATATGTAGATGTGTAGTCTCCTGCTGAGGCCACAGTACATCTCATGAATACTTGAGCAATTTCGTGCATTACTCCGGATCCTAAGAATCGATGAGTCTTGAGACTCAAGTCTCTAAGCGTGAAAGCTCATGCCATAAAACCTCGATCGAGAAAGTCTCTCGGAGAAGATGTAGATGTGTAGTCTCCCGAGTGAGACCACGGCACATCTCATACCGTATAGAATCGCAAGATTGGGACGACTCCTAGACAAAGCATATCTGCTAGTATAGAGCAATAACGTCTTCGGGATGCAACCATGTTTTCCCCGACTATACAAGAGGAATATGACACTCCATCAAGTTCATATTGCTCAACCCTCGAATAATTAATGCTCTAGATAGGAAGCCACGCTAGTATAGAGCCATCGATTAATTATCTCTAATCGCCCGAATATCCAAAGAATATTCTACGATTCTTCGTTATATTTCGTCACTTCAATTCGTGATTCTTCCCAGCGAGAATTCCACGGGTTAGTGATAAATATTCAACGAGACAGGCATCTGAGCATTGAATAAGACCTGACTAAAATGGTGCAAGTGTACTTGGCAATAATGCACAGACCAGCATTTGAATGCGCAAACGAGCATTTCAAAATATGAATGAAGGATGAACCTATGCAAAGTAGGAAGGAAAAATAATAATAATAAAATATTAGCAAAGGCGCCAGGATCGGGCTCATCACTGCTTTGGCCATCATGCCGTGACCATCCGCGTCCAATTTTATATTTTGTCATATTTTATTATTTTTCCCTGATCTCGTGAAAATTCTTTCGTTCGAGCAAATCTCCTTCGTTTCAAGGAAATTCTCTAATCTCATGATTTTATCAAAGAACTAATAAAATTAGGGAAAGGTGTTGCGGGACCGAGCACCATACGGCTGGCCATGCCCTAGCCGTGGCCGGTCCCACACCTCACGTCCCTATTATTTTATTATTTCTCTCAAATTATGAAAATTCCTTGATTTCATGAATTTTCCTAAAACCATGAAAATTCCTAATTTTATGAATTTTCTCTAAAATCATGAAAAATATTATAAAATTAGGAAAACTCGTGGGGCCCGGCTCTGGCCGTAGGCCATGTCCTAGCCGATCCCACACGCCTATTATTTTATTATTGTTTGTTGTTTTGTTTTCCGGATTCCATGAAAACTCCCTGATTTCAACAAAATACCTTGGTTTCAACAAATCTCTTTGATTTTATGAAAATTCCATAAAATCATGAAAAATTACATAAAATTGGGATGAGTGCCCTGGGACCGTGCCCGTTGGCCGGCCGGCCATGCCTTGGCCATTGCCGGTCCCACACTCCATCATTCCCTATTTTTTTTTATTATTATTATTATTTTATCTTCCTCATCTCATGGAAGTTCCCTAATTTCATAAAACTCTCTAGTTTCATGGAATTTCCCTCAAATCAGAGAAAGTACATAAAATTACATAGAACTGGGAAAGTGTGGGACCGTGCTTGTCAACTGGCCGGCCATGCCCTAGCCGTGGTCGGTCCCACACCTTGCAATTACCTGTTTTATTTATTATTTTTCATCATCTCATGTATTTTTCCTAGTTTCAGCAAAACCCTGGATTCTGCATATTTTCTCAGAATGTTGCTCAAATGCGCATCGGAAAATACCGAAACTCTCAGGACTGAGACACAGACACTATAGTGACACGATCACATCCTCTTGACCGACCAAGGGTGGCTCTAAGGCCTGTAAACAGCCGGTCCCACATGTTTTAATGATTTTAACCTAATTTGCTCAATTGATCATATTAGGTTCAAACTCTTTCCAAACAATTGGAAGTTTGCTTAAACGACCATCCATTGGTACCACGGCCACCAAGAGTCGGTCCCATGACTTCTTGGTCGATTCCTCATCTCTTCATGGCTAGGTTTTATTATTTGTCGCTCACACGAGCATTATTTCAATAAATGATTAAACTAACATTTAATCATTCTTTCACCAACTGGTCCTCAAGAGACTTTGGTATTTTTCTCATTAGAGCATCCGGGCGTACATGGTGGACTCATCATCCCATGTAGCCGGTCCCTGCTTCACTCTGCAAATTGATTTGCAATAAATCATCATTTCAGTAAAATTAGGGTTTTGAATCCAGAGCTCTGCAAAAACATGATTCTGAGCAGATTCAAATACTTTGATAATTTTATGTTGATTCCATGATCAACATTTTTATTTATTTTACTCGACCCAGCAGTCAGTATCTTAAATTAATATTTTATATGGTCCTACTACCAGCAATTCATCAAATGAGCAACATTCGCTCAAACCAGCAATATTTGCTCAAATTAGCAATATTCCTCAGACTAGCAATATTTGCTCGTACCAACAATATTTGCTCAGATTCAAGAATATTGGTTCAACTATCAATATTATTCGACAATTCAGCAACACAGTTTGATCGTCTTAGGTAATCAACATAATAATACCTCGTCTCAGCAGACATATTTGATTCATGAATTTCAGAAAATTTGCAAAACATGTTTAATTCAACAATACATGGACTCATCGTCCCACAAAGTCAGCAACTGACTCCACAATCACGAGATATCAATCGTGTCACATGGGGGATATTAACTAGGGTTTTGGTCTGGCGGTCTACGGCACATGTGTTCACCCACGATGAGAATGTGAGCAAGTCGTGCAATCATTTGGAAGAGTCAGCAAAGTAGTGGGTGAAAAATTAACCAAGTCTCCGCACGATGAGCAACTGGTTTTAACACGATTTCCCACTTCCCCACTCTCTGATTCCAGCAAACTGTCACACTTCATGGGATCATGGTGTTTTCAACTCCGGCATTATAAAATGTCACTGAATCCTGATTGAAAGGACAAGATTTGAACACTCTAACATTCGTCTAAAAGAATTCTCGGCAAGTTCATACAAACAATCTTTCGTCTACACGAACTCATCGTCTGAGCATTCACTCTCAATTGAGCAAAATTCAATCATTTAGAGCATTCTTACGTTGAATTCACAACACACTTACAATCTCAGATCACCATTGATCTCACGCATTTCTCAGCTTCCCTCCTACAGATCAACCCATCCTCTCTTGTGACCGAATTGACTCTGGAACGACCATTGTTCTTGGTTAAGGCCGGAGTCTTACAGATTAATCCCTCGAACTTAAATCACTCCCTTATTGCAGTGCATCTGTGTGAGGTTCAACATTTCACTCGGTTCAAGGAGTCTCCACACGGTCAACTCTTCAATTCCATAAAAACCAGCAAATCGTTTTTCCCCATCCACAAATATAAATAAGCTGACTTCATCATATTGCATTTAAAAAAGTTACAACTGTTATGTTCATTCAGTGTTGAGCAACATTTAGTAGCAATAATACAATTTAATATCCACTTACATGTTCATAAACTAAAACATACCCATTTACTAGTATTTCACCATCTTACCCACAAAAAATCCAAATACCAAAAATAAAACGAAAAAAGGAAAATAAACATAACATTACCCTGCATTTTCAGTCTCCATTGCCAGAACCAAGAATGAAACACATGATTCAGTGACTTACCATTTGCATTAGACCCCTCTCCATTTGAATTCTTCTCTGTACTTTGATGATAATATCTATTTCTTAACCATTTTTTTAGCATTATGTCATCATTTGCATTCAAGCACTTACCCAAAAATCCACCATCTCTCTATAGAATAATTCAAATGTTGATAAGGCTTACTCATTGTCATACCCATCACTTGGAATCAGAATCATCAGATTCATCTTCCTCCTCATCAGACTCCTCTTCCTCCTCATCAGACCCCTCTTCCTTCTCATCAAACCCCTCTTCCTCCTCGTCTTCATCTGCATCGTCCGCTTCAGAATCGGTCTTTTGGGACAACAATGCATCATTAATCCCAAATCTCTCATCTTCGCGAAATTCCTTAATTATCTTTTCTAGGACTGTAGTTGTAGGAAATCCTAGAATACATCCCTCACAAGAATTTATAATATCCAACACATCTTTAAGATCAACAATCAATCTTTTTATTAATTGAGTTAGAAATTTTACAAGAAAGAAATGAAATCAAGAATATAATTGCTACTCAAAACTTTCTCTCTCCTCAAAACTTTCTCTCTCCTCAAAACTTTCTCTCTACTCTAAAAAGATCTCCCCCCCTCTCTTAAGCCTGTTCGGCTCTTTATATAGGACATTACATAGTGGATGACAAATAAGTTTGTCCTTTATTTTCGGATCGGCTTGCGACATTCTCGCAAGTATTCAAATGTTAAATCTCGCTAGGTCTTCACATCTTTCTCGTGTTTAGGTTGTCATCATCCGTTGCGTTATTTTTATTACCAATCTGCGATATCTTCGCGATGTGTCGTTTATGGATTTCACGAGGATATTGGTGTTGTGATATTCTGATCCTACATCTTGCCTCTTCTCATGTCTTCTCTGCGAAGAAGAGAATATCATGAGAACTAGTACCTTCAAAATGCCACAGCTGTTCATTTTTTCATATTTTTCTGCATTGACATGATTTTGTACTTTTATGCAGAATTTATTACACGTATCTCTTCTTCCACCCATTTCTTGACACGTCTTTTTCAACCGCAATTTCTCAACCGTTCATGTCTACTCTTCACATTAAATGTGTTTACCTTTTCGAGAATCCTTCTCTCTCTATATATTTTTCTTACTCCTCTCTTCTTCTCTTTTACCTTCCATCTTGCTTTCTCTGCAACTTTTCTTCAATATCTCTCCGTAACTTCCGCTCCTGCTACAGTAAATCTTCTTCTTTTGACTTCTTTTGATCTTCAAGTTTCTCTTCATTCCCATACTCTAAAAATGGCTCCAGGCGGTCGCAAATATGAAACTTCTCTGGAAAAGATTCAGAAAATTTTTGAAGAGAGAGGTTTCGTATTAACTACCATTCCCAATCAAGAATCTAAATCCATTCTTTCTGCTAAACAGTTTCATGATCATCATTGTGATGATCAGGAAATCATAATTTCGCTAGGTCAAATTCTCGCTAGCCTTCCTATTCCTCTCTATGACCCTGATCTTCCCTTATTTTATGAAATTCTTGCTCATACGAAATTCTCGCGAGCCATCTACCAATTGAGCGGGGATTGTATCTGCTTAATATTTGAGTTCTCCAACCGAGGTGCTGGTAGAGGATCTCTTTACCCAAAAGAAGTCAGGGATCCTGAATTCTTGGACTTAGAGATATTCGCTGAAAAATATATAGTAGAGAGCTTCTTCGAAAACTATGAAGTAATAAATATGAAGAATGATAGAACTCGCTGGGGTGCGCGTTTGAAGAAGAAAGAAAATGTTGCCAGCGATAAAATACTGATGCAGGACATCGACTAGCATTCTGGCAAGAATAATATTCCTCGTCACTCTAAAGACGACAAATGCTGCGTCTTTCCGCTAGTTTTGAAAGGACCTTATATTTCCGGTTCAAATGTGCTTCATACGAATCTCGTCAATTATCAACCTTGGGTATTTAATTGGCCCGAGAAAGCAAAAGAGGTATTTTTCTTAAATTTCGCTCGGTTTGTAATTTTTACTCCTTTTTATACCTATTAATCTTGCGAAATTTTCAGATTATCAAGCTAAGAAAAAGCTACAAAAGGACTGTTAAGGCAAGTACCCTAGAGGCGCTCCGTTCGATCACGGATGAAGTAAGAAATACTTTATTTTCCATTTTTAACAATATTGTTGCCTCTGTTTCTTATCTTCATTCGTGTGCGAAGGTTGGTGTTGAAGTTGTTGTTGAAGAAGAAAACTCTGAAGTAGCGAAGGCCAAAGGCAAGAGTAAAGGTCCTCTTCGCAAGGGAAAGTCCACTGCCCCACCTTCAAAGAAACGAAGGATTCACTCTCCCTCTCATTCAAATCTTCAGTCCAGCGAAAGCTCTGATGATGAAGATAATGATGATATTGATACTTCTCTCGCAAAGGAGGATTTTCCAACTGAATCTTCTATGGCACAATTGTCCAGCATCTTCTCTGACTCCATGCAAGGGATTGGAGATGAGCGTCTCTCTAATACGTGTAAAGCTCTCGCGAGTATCTGCGATGCTCCTTTACTAGAGGGTGATGATTCTCTTCATGGGGTCTCCAGATCAGTGACTCCCAGCTTTTTAAATTCTCTTGGTGTCTTGGTATGTCTTTGTTCCCTATTTCTTCATAGTTTTGATTTGAAGTTACATCTTGATAATTTCTTCATTTTTCTTTACAGACCGGTAGAGCTTCTTTCGATGTTGCCTCAGATCTTGAGAAAAGGCGCGGTATTCTTGAAAAGAAGAATCTTCAACTTCGCAAGAGAAATGAAGAATTGGAAGCTGAAGTCGCGACTCTTCGAGAAGACTAAGCAATTAGAAACTGATTCTTCCACTCAGAAGAATAAGATATCTAGTCTTCAAAGTGCCAACCAACAACTTTATGGTATGAGACTTTTCTCTTTTCCTTTGTTTTGTTCTCTCATTATCTTCCCTCATCTGACTTACCATTTTCACGGACGTCTATAACCTTTCTGATGAAGCCATTCTTCTTCACTCATTCCCTGACCCTATGGATAACAATGCCCTTCTTGATCACCTCAACAATTCTTTGAATAGATTTTCAAATGACAAGATTAAATCTCTTCCGCTAAATTAACTTCAATCCAAATTCCGCCTCTTAGAAATTGATCATAGATCTAGTTTAGGCTTAGCCAACCAATTTAAACGTCTATATCTTAGTTCTAAAGAGAAAATTGATACTTTAAGAAAGAAAATCAATGATCTCATAGATGACAAAGAACGCATCGCTAGACAAGGTGCTCAAGCATTAGCGAAATTCCAAAAGACTTTTCTTGAGGTTCGGATTGAACGGGATGAATCTATCCGCGAAAATGCTATACTTAGCGAAAGAGAGAATCAAATTCGCTCCCTTCTTCTCATAAATAATGACGATGAATTCGCTTGGGCTGCGAAAGTTCTAGATGACGCCAGAAATAATTTAGGTGTTAACGTTAGTCTTCAAGCTGAACATTCGGCCTTGGTTAGGGATATGATTTCTGACAGAGAAGGTTGTTAATTGTTTTTCTTTATTTAATTATTTGTCTCTCATGAAATTGTCGTTAAGTTGTTGATTTATTGTCACCTGTTCGCAGAAGCTGAAAAGAAATTTCGTTAAATAATTGAAGAACTTGAGTCTGAGAAGGAGCAACTCACAAAAAAACTTTCTTCTCGGGATGATAAATATTATAGATTGAAGAGGCAACTACAGATCACTGTTGCGAATTTAAGAATGATGCTACTCCTTTTCGGAATCAAACTATTAAGATGGTCTGCGACGACAATAGTATCCCTCATTCTACATATCCTTGCCTTCTTGAAGAAATCCCCAAGAATGTGCCTTCTTTGGATATCTCTGACAGCGATGCTAGTGAAGAAGAGGAATCTGATGGAGATGAAGAAGTAGAAGGATCTGATGAAGATGATGAAGAAGAAGAATCAAATGAGAAATAGTTCTATTTTCTTCCTTCTCTTTTTGTAATATGTGTACATTCATCCTTTCAATCTTCAATTTTATAATCTTTTGCTGCGAATTTCTTGGATCTTCAAATACAAGCTCTACCTTTGTTGTTCCTTTCTGCACATGTTAAAAGAGCAATTCTTTTTTGAAATACAGTTAATCAATACATTATCAATCTTTTTCATATTATGAGTGCGTAAATCTATCATATGAAGACAAATGACATGTTCTTATTTTATTCATTCCCATACTTGCCTCTGTTATTTTTTTTCAAATGAAAGATTAAGCAAGTTACTTTTGAATGGTAACATGCTTCAGTCTCGCAACTGTTGCTGCTGAATTTTTGCAAGCAAATATTTCTTGGTTGTTTCCAAGATCCTCTTATATGTGGTCTTATTTTGCCTTCCTAGTTAAAGGTCTTACTGTGCCACCTCTTGTCATTGTGACAAAATCGCAGGACGTCTTTACACTTTCATGTAGTGACCCATTGATCTTGTCTTACCATTTATTTAGTATTGTTGCCTCTGCAGGATATTTTTGTTGCGACAATATGACAGGCCTAAAAATTCTTGCGAACATAAATCCCCATGACATTGCCGTCTTGCGACGAAATCGCAGGACGTCCTTACATTTTCATGTACTGACCCATTGACCTCATCTTATCTTTGTCTTTTGTATTATTGCCTCTTCAGGATTGTCGCACAAATATGACAAGCCTAAATTTTCTTGCGAAAATAAAGCCTCATGACATTTGGGTCTTAAGACACTTATCAGCTCCCTAATGGAAGGTGCCGCCCTTATCTTCCCCCTGGTTGCCCCTTCAAGGAGGCGTAACTATACCATACAAGGTTGGCTCCTCCCATCCGGTCTTAACAACAACCAATTGTTTTCGCAGCCTCTTATCACTTTTACCTATAGGGCTTATGGTTACGAGACTGCACCCTAAGTGGAGTTTTCTTCGGGCCGAGTGCAACATACGCCAAGACTTGCCAAGAATGGCCGAGTCACTTAAAATGCCCCGGGTACTCTTGGCTCAACCGTGTACCTCGGTGCCTTGATCATATGCTGACTCCTTAGAAGAGACCCTCAGTCATCCAACCTAAGTCATAAGCTTAGGTTGAAAATCCGAGGTACCTCTCCTGGATGGGCTTTATTGACCCCAAATCTCCATGACTCAGGTTTCAGGGGGGGTGTAACCTTTTCCCTGAGCCATGTCAACAGGTACCCCCTTTTATGACGCACTTTAGGTCTTATATTTGCCTCTTGCGAAATTTTGATTTCGCGAACTAGGGTGTACGCCATAGCAGTTTCACCCCTTTCTGGTTGTTTTGTTTCTTTTTCTGCATATCAGCTCTTTTGCAATTTCGCAATCTCATCTTTATCATTCATAAAATATATTTGCTTCTTCTGCATAGCAGCTCTTTCGCAATCTCATCTTTGTTATTCAAAAAAATATGTTTTTTTTTTTTTTTTTTTTTTTGAGATCAACAATACATTTTCTTTCTCCTCCAAATTTTTACTTTAGCAGTTAACAAGTACATTCATTCTTTAAGTCTTTTATTTCTGCTACTTTCTGCCTCTGCATTTTTGAATTTTTCTGTCATTTTCTTGTCTGTTGCGAGATTTTCGCTGCTTCTTATCTTCAATATGCCTTGGCTTCGCAGTATTTCTTCTTATCTCTGTTCTATTGCATCTACCATCAATCTTTCACTCTTTTGTTTATCTTTGATGTTGTGTTTCCCATTCTTCTTCTTCGCAGCTCTTTCTTCGCAAGATTCTATATCAATTTCATAACACTTTTTTCCTTCAATCCAATCTCCTTTTATGATGCCAATACCACTGGGATGAGGGAATTTGATACATTGATGGAAAGTCGATGCAACCCCTAAAATCTCATGTAACCAAGGTCGTCCAATTAATGCGTTGTATGGTGATTCCACATCGAATACACAGAATAAAATTTCAGAGGAATATCCTTTCAATGGAATTCGCATATGAGCTTCTCCTTTTGGATTATTTGCAGTACCGTTAAAACCATAGATTTTGTAAGTTGATGGTATCAAATCTTCATCTTTCCCTCCCATAGTTTTATAAGTATGATAAAAAGGAATATTCACGGAACTTCCAGTGTCGATCAGAATTCTGTTGATTGCCCAGCTTCATCATCTTCATCATTACTAGGTTTTGGGTTAATCTCCAATCTTACCACTAATGGGTTGTCGTGCATTTCTCCATCCTCATGTACTTCTTCTGCGGTAAAAGAAATAACCTGCTTTTGCCATTCTTTCAGTGGCGAAATCTTCGCAATGTTCATTATTTCTCTATTATCGTCATCTCTCGCGAAGACCCTGTTGAGAGTGTTATCATGAAAATTTCCAATTGTCTTATACGAATGTACAATAGAGTTACAAAATAGGTTCTTTGCCTTTGCTCCAACTTCTATCACAAATGTTTCTCTTTCTTTTGATGTGTTTGTCTTGCGGATATCTGGAGGAGGTGGTAATGCTTGAGTTTGAGTTTTCCCTACTAGAAAATGATTTAGATTTCCTTGATCTATCATCCTGAGAATGATTCTCTTTATATTTCTACAGTCATTTGTTGTATGCCCATGAAAATGATGATAAGAGCAAAATTAATTACTCCTGAAGCTTGGAGGCGGTTCACTCCCCATGTTCCATGGTGCGGGTATGTTTTCCATCATGATTATAGCTTCCCATATCTTCTCCATACTAGCATTCAAAGGTGGCATTTTGATTTCTTCCCATACTATTTTGTGGTTTCACTGTCCTCTGTGATAATTTTTCCTTTGACCTCCATAAGTTTCTTGTGGCTGATCAAGTCTTTGGATTTTGTTATTTCCTCCATGGCTATAGAAATTTCTCTCTCTCTCTCGAATTCTCCTTGATCACGACTCCCCATAGCTACAAGATTCTGCTGACCATCACCCATTATCCTCTCTTGTTGCCCTTGCAAGATGCTCGCCACTGTATTTATCAACTTAGGTAATAAACTTGCATTCGCTGTTTTTGAACTTGTGTTCGCAACTGGGTATGATTCCATCTCATTTTTCTTTTCCTCAAGAGCAATGCATTCCTCCTGAAATTCTCGTAACTCAGTCATCGTGATTGTATTCTTAATCCTGAAAATTTGAATGTATAGCAGGTTGGTTGCGAACATAGCATTAATGAATGAAAGAATGAGATATCTCTCATCCACTCGACCAGCCATATCACTACACATTATCTTCCACCCCAAGGTTAGATGTTTCAAACTTTCGCAAATCCTTTGTTTTAACCCAAATACATCTTCAATGCCAGGTCGCGAGGAATTGTTACTTATATACGCTCCTAAGAATGTACTCTGCAAATGGTTGAAAGATGTTATGGTATTCTTGGGTAAACCTTCAAACCACTTTAAAGCTTCCACTGTTAAACTTGATGCGAAATATTTGCACAACACAGCATCATGATTTTCCCATTGTAACATACATCTCACATAAGCTTTGATGTGTTGAATAACACAAGTTGTTCCATCGAAAATACTAGTTAGCGCTGGTAGATTGCACTTTGGTGGTATTCCTCCTAGTTGTACTTCTCGTGTAAATGGAGTCTTCGCAGCTTCTTCTATGGCTTCATCCAATTGTCTCCTGCATCCTTCTTTTCTGTTGTTTAACATTCCTCTCATCTCCGCTAGCTCTCTTAAAATTTGTTCATTTATACCAGAATTTGGATCCATGGGTCTTTTTAACGTTGTTTCCCTTCTTCTATGTTCCTCTCTGCTTTGATTTTCTCGTTCATTATTTTCTTCTTGTCTTTCCCTGCGATCTTGTCTTTCTTCTCTTTCATTAATTCGCACACCGTTATATCTTTCATTTTCTCTTCTTCGCCACCTTTCAGCTCTTTTTTGTACTCTATCATATTCTTCATTGATATTACCATTGTTGCGATTTTGTAAACGCCTTCTTTCTCGATTATCATGATTGTTCTGGCGAACTGCCTCTAGGAGCTATTTTTCTTCCATTTCTGCTCTCAGCCTTTCTCTTTCGCAAGCTAGACGTGCTTGTTCAGCATAACGTCTCTCTATTTCTTCTTCAATTGTTTGCTGATTCCTTTGAATATCTCTTCCTTGTAATATTCTCCTTCCTTCTTCCTGATTTTCTTCACCATCTTGATTATTTTTCTCTTGAGGTTGTCCATTCCCCTGATTTCTATCATTTTGTCCATTCTGGAGAATTTCAGCACGTTGGATATAACGATCTTCCATTATTTCTCTTCTTTCGCGACACTCTTCGCCTGGATTTTGTACTTCCTCTCGAATTTCTTCATTAACATTTTCTACAGGTAAATTTCGTCTTATTTCTCCTCTAACTGATCTTGAACTTGACCTTGTAGTGCTTCTTGACCTTCTATTTTGTAATCTCATGTTCTCCATCCTCAACTCATGATTTTTCCTTGTAAAATTTGCACGTTCTTCTGCTTCTAATCGCCTTTCTTCATGTATTGTTTGTCTTAATGCCTATAACGCTGCGATTTCTTCATTTCCATGAACTATTTCTCCAATTACTTCTTGGCCTCTCTCTCCCCTCGTCCATTGCTTCCTAATTGTTGTTCTTCTTCCATTTCATCTAATGAATCTGATCGCCAAGTATGTACACTCACTCTGTCATAATCCACAGTTCTATTTTGTATTGGTGTACGTTGAATTGGCGGTTGAATTTGATTTTCTCCATTGTTCCTTATGTTCATTCTTGAAGATTCCTCCATTTCATTTCTCCCTTCTCCAGCAAGTCTCCTACTCCTTCTAAAAGTTGTTGGTTGTTTTGATGAACGTCTTCTTCTATCCATTTTTCAATCTTAGTGAACTATTGAAAATTATATGAAATTCCTTTCCTATTAATCCAAGTTCCTTCAAATCACAATATCAATCTTCATCCCTGTTTCTAGCGCCATTATGTAGTTGCAGGAAATCCTACAATACATCCCTCACAAGATTATAATATTTAACACATCTTTAAGATCAACAATCAATCTTTTTATTAATTGAGTTAGAAATTTTACAAGAAAGAAATGAAATCAAGAATATAATTGCTACTCTAGACTTTCTCCCTCCTCAAAACTTTCTCTCTACTCTAAAAAGATCTCTCCCCCTCTCTTAAGCCTGTTCGGCTCTTTATATAGGACATTACATAGTGGATGACAGCTAAGCTGTCCTTTATGTTCGGATCTGGCTTGCGACATTCTCGCATGTATTCAAATGTTAAATCTCGCAACACACCTAAATCTCGCTAGGTCTTCACATCTTTCTCGTGTTCAGGATGTCGTCATCCGTTGCGTCATTTTTATTACCAATCCGCGATATCTTCGCGATGTGTCGTTTATGGATTTCGCGAGGATATTGTTGTTGCGATATTCTGATCCTACAAGGACAGGAAAAGTATGTGTATCACTTCAATGCTCAACAAAAACAACAGGCTCTTCATCTTGAGCGGTTGCATCACCACATGCGGTCCATATTCTTTCTTCATTACGCCATTTCATCCAAACTCATCTTTTTACCCTGCACTTCCCAGAAATTTTCCTCCTCTTCTTAATCTATGAAAAAATCAAGATGACGCTTCTTTTGCAAAATCTGTATCGGTTTCTCTACCGGTTTTTCAACTGGTTTCTCTTCTACTTTGTTTTCATTCATTGCAGCATGCATATCTTTCCAGAGAGGTTGGAGTTCAATATCATATAACAAGTAACTTACTCTCTTTTATACCTTCTCCAGATCATCCTTGGTCATCTGCATAGTGGCTGATAACCTTTCTCGCCTTTCTTTCTCTTCCAACTCTTTCAATAGTTTCTCTTCAGTCATGGGGGCTTTACCCTTTCGTCTGTGTTGATCATCATCACCATCCATTTTGATTGATATGATTTAGAAAAATTCAGTAAACAGTAGTCTCCCTCTACAAATTTCTCTCTGGAATTATTTTCTCTATGACTCTTTGGTTTACCTGTTAATCCCCTAATAAACTATTCTATCAGGAATAAACTATAAATTCTTGGAGGGTCACGCCTCTTCCCAAGATAAAGATTTAATCGAACACGTTCCCTAGTCTAAATGGCATCTATTCTAGCCCACCATGTCATAATGACGTGATAAACCTAGGTATTTTGGTTAATTAAAGTAGCTTTAATAACTAGAGAAAAAAGAAAAAAAAAGTTATTTCCTTCTCTTACTTGCGCGGCAGAAAGACTGGAAGAGGCGAAATAGAGAAACCCTAGGTAAGGAAATAGGAAAAAAAAAATTCTATCCTTCTTTTATCAGATTGACTTCGAACTTACTTGTTTAATTTCATGAATCTTAATTTGAAATCACTATCGCTAGGGTTTCAGGTATATACATTTCCTAAAACTAAAATCGTTTTCTACTATATTCTGTAAACCTAGGGTTCTGTCAATTTTAGGAGTTTTTTATGATCTTGGCTGGGATTCTATATCTTATCTGTGATGGAAATTGTGAAAGCACATCGAGATTTTTAGGGTTTCTTTTATTTTGTTCAGGTATTTTATTTTTTTATGATCATAAACCAATTTAGAGAGAGTTCATCTAGAGCATTCTTGTTTATGGGTGAAAACTATTTCTGCCGGATTTGGTAATTTGGGGTGTGTGGATGAGAAATGAATCTAAACCCCAAACAAATGCACTGCACGGGAGTGCTTATAGATTCGAGAAATCATTCTGTGCAAATCCGGCCTAAACCAAGAAATGGCCGTTCCAGACTTGTTTCGGTCACAAAGTGAAGGAGATGGGGTTGATCTTAGGGAGGGAAGCGAAGAAGGTGTTGAGATTTGTGAAGGTGTTGGCTATGTATGACCTGTATCAGAAAGCTGAACCGACTTGTAGGATGTAAGCTATCATTTCCGGTGTTTGAATACGATTGTATCAACACTTGCCTTTGTTGTCTTGACTTTCCTTGTTCTTTGAAATAGGGAGGAGAACCTATTTATACAAGTCAGTTAAGCCTTATTCACGTCTCTCGTGGGAAGTGAAGGAAGTGGAGTGATGGAGTAGTAGAGTTGGGTGTTAGTGTTACACGACCAGCATTTCCCACTTCTCCTGTCATCTCTAACCGTCCATGACTTCCTGACACGTTCTTGTGATGGCGCATAGCACACTGCAGTCTGTAAACCACCAGATCAATACCCCAGTATGTATCCCCCAGTTTGTGACATGATTGATGTCTCGAGTGTGTGGATCGTGGGACCCACGAAAAGTAGTATGTAATGCTAGATTAAATAACTAAGTTATTTAGGAAGTCGATACTTGTGAAGTATCGTGTGTATTCTATGCAGGTACTGCTTTGAGTATATTCGGCATGTATGAAGCATCGCTGTTTGAGCGTCTCAAAATAGCCTCATGTCCAGCCTACTTCATGTGATGGTTTGGAGGTTGCGCAAACAAGTCCTCCCTTGGCAGACCACATGGTGTGGTAAAGTGAAGGGTGGTGATCACCATGACTCCTCATAGACCAATTAACTCTTGACCAGGGCTGTATAACCAAGACGGTGAAGTTGGACGGACGAGATGATCTTTGAGACACTCATCTGCGACCGTTAGTGGAATTAGGGTTTTTGAAGAGGTGCGCAAGCATCACTCTCCAGCTTGGTCGAATCCAAGCTTGGGATACGATTTTGGCAGGGCCGACCGTGTATGTGTGTAGACGGCATGACGGTGTAGGCGCCCATACCTCATTGTCTCGTGAAAGTATGATCTGGGCCACTCAATTTGTCCGGCGAAGTTGAGTAGTCGAGATCAATTTGCAACAGAAATCTGGTCCGCAAAAGCCGCGCGTCATGCCAACTTCGGGCGCGCGTTTCAAGATGACCAAGCTTGGTCGGTCTTGGCCGATTAGTCTGGTATACTGACGAAAAGATGGTGTACATGTCCATAACTTAATATCCCATAGAAACGTGATCTAAGCCACTAAATTTATCCGGCAAAGTTGAGTGGTCGAGATTAGTTTGCAATTGGGAGGTGTGATCACGCCTAGTTTGGGCGTGCGAATCTAGGCAACCAGGCATGATGTGCCTTAGCCGATCGGGTGTGGAGATAGATGGGCCCACGACGGTCATGTTGATACGCACCGACACCTTAGTCTAATCCGGACCCTTCATTCGTGCATAAGAAAATGGACGCTTTCGTGATGTTCAAACCCTAATTAGGGTTTTATCGGCCGTGCGTCATGCCTTGTTTGAGCGCACGAACTGGAAAGACCAACTATAGTTGGTCCTGACCGATCGGTCATGGAGGCGGGCCCACGATGTTTGTGTTGACATGCTCTGGGCCCTTTGAATCTACATCTATACCCTTCATCTATGCCTGCGAAGATGTATGGTTGAGACTGTTTTGTGATACATGTAATGTGTCGCAAACCCTAATTTAGGGTTTTTCATCCATATTGCTTTGGCTTGGACGGTTTGGCAAGGTATGCCACCCTTTTGGGGAGGCCGACCATGCAGGGCCCGCGTTGGGTCGGTAGTGAATATTCCAATACCTTCTTGGGGTCATGGATTCAATATAAGCCATCCAATCATGTTGGTGAAGTTGGATGGTCGTGATCGTTTCTGAGACTGATATGGACAGTCCAGGTTCAAACCTGCTCAATCGGGCTAGTATAACACACCGAGAGTTGTATGCTCAATCGGGCTAGTATAACACACCGAGAGTCGCAGCCTGTACTGGTATTTCGTACATGCTTCATTATTAATGCTTGGAGGTTCGTGTTGCTCTGCTGATAACAACACTCAGTCGTCATGCCGCACCAATAATGAGTACAGGAAACACAAGGCTGGTTATGAATTAATTAATAATGCTGTAAATTCACAGGGTATATGGGATTGTTGTCACAGGCTCCAACCTGGATGAATTTCGTGTATTTAATTCACAGAATACTGGGATTGTTGCCACATGCTAAATTCTAGGTGAATTAGTAAAGTGAAGAAGTATTCATCAATTATTAATGGCTTTATCTTTGCAAGATGTTAGCACATAATTTTGGCCTTTACAATTTTAGCCTTAAATGAAAATCCACCATCAACAATTCTCTGATAAATTCTAATAATAAGATTGTAATTTTGGGTTTGGGTTCACATGGATGATCACGTTTCATTATGATTTCCTTATTGATTTTTGTTAGACAGTATTAATTGGTTGAAACAATTGATGTTTTGTGTGAATTTTGTGACGGAAATTGTGGAATTTGGTTTAGGTAGAGTTAATTTTTGTTAGTAGTGGTTTTTATGGATTTAGGAATTAGCTTTTGTTGTTGTAAGGAGTAAAAGTTGCATTGTTGATTAAGTCGACGTTGTTATAGAGCCGGAAAGGAGAATCCGTTGTTGTATTCTCTCGATTTTGTTTTTCTTCACTTCGCAACGGTGTTTTATCATGCTAAGCAGTTGGTTTAATAGGGAATAAGGCGTATTTGAAACTCGGTGTTCGAACAGCAACGCACGTGCACTCCACTTGTAGCCCTATTATAGAACCTACTTGATAGGGTGTAGAATACATCCTATTTACTATATATTGTTTATGCTTTCTTTGCTACTTTTCTTGTAAATTATGTATTTTACGCTTGTTTTGAGTTTTGTATCTACTATGGAGTCGCACGAACGAAAAGAAGAAGAAATCACCCAATTTGAGCAAAAAGGGAAAAATTGTCATTTCATGGGCGAACACTATCCGGAGCCCAGTCATGGTTAAGGGGCAACTTTTTAGAGGAGTACTATAAACAGGCCAGCAGAGGTTAAGGAGGCTGGAAACTTTGGCTAGCCCTTATCAGAAGTGACCACCTAATATAGGCACCCATCTGGGGTGGCTCTTATGTTGGGCGTCTCTACCCCAAATTATCACCCTAACCCTAAAACTGAGAGTTTATTCTCTCGTTCTTCATTTTATCAATCATTAGTTGCACCAGAAATGGAGGCACAGCAGAACAGAAATTGAAATCCGAGAGACGTAAATCGATGCTGCTGTTGGGTCTGAGAAATCGCGATGAAGAATAGACAGAAGGACGTGTAGTAGCGGGATTTCCCACACTACACCCCTTACTCGATTTTGCTTAATTAATCCATTAGAAGATGTAAGATCAAGAACATTTATTGATTGAATTCATAAAGTGTTTACACGGGAAAATAGAATTACACTTAGAAGTTAAAGCGCTCTTAAACTTTCTCTCTCTAATGACTTGCCTAACAATTCTAAAAGATCTCTCCCTTTACGAGACTCACTCGACCCTTTATATAGGGTAATACATAGTGGATGACACTAAGCTATCCTTTATTTTCGGGAATGTCTCGCGAAGTGTCGCCGATGTACAACTATTCAATCTCGCGACACTTCTTATCCCTCGCCGGGTTCCACGTCTTTCGGCTATTTTGTGTGTCGTTATTTCCCATCGCGTCGTTTATTTTAGTATCTGCGACTCCCTCGCGGTACCGTCGTTTATTGATCCCGCGAGCCCTATGCATTGCGATATTATGATCCTACATCTTGCCTCTTTTTCCTTGAATATTGCTTGAAGAGCGATCTTGAAGGAAAAATCCGTTGTTGTGGTGATCTTTGATCTTTGTTGATGAAGGAACGAGCGGAAGAATCTTTTGTACTTGAAAAGTACGTACTTGCCTCTATTCTTTTGCGAAGTTAGAAGCTTCTTTGAAATATATATGAAGTATCGTCTCTTATCTCTCCTCATATTTCTCTGCGAGGGGAAGAGTACCATGAGATTTTACAATATTGTTTCATGACTGCTTATCTTTAGAATCTTGATTTTGTACTTTTACACGGTTTTGATTATTAATGTCTTCTCTTGACACGTTTCTTTCAACCACTTTTTCTTGACCGTTCATGTCTCTTCGCATTAAATGACCTCGTTTTTCTCGAGGCTCTTTTCCCCTATATATAGTTTTCTTTTCCCCTCCTTTTCATCTTTTAGTTTGTCTCTGCAACTTTTCTTTGATTCTCTCCTTCCGCAATTTGCGCTCCTGCTACTGCAAAGCTTTTCTTCATCCTTTCTAGCGCTGTTTTTAATCTCCAATCTTCCATCCATTCCCATCTTGATAAATGGCTTCCATCGATCGTGGATACAAAACTTCTTTTGAAGAAGTTCAACGAAGTTGCTCGAGAAGGGTTTTACTCTGTCAACCATTCTGATCAAGAACCCTCATCCATTCTTTACGTAAATCTTTTCTCGATCATCAATGTGATGATCAAAAGATTATAGTCTCGCTCGGTCGACTTCTCGCGGGACTTCCTATTCCCTTGTACAATCTGAGTTGCCTTTATTTTATGAAATTTTGGCCCATGAAAAATTCTCTCGGGCATTTATCAATTAAGTGGCGATTGTATTCGCTTTGATGCTTGAGTTCGCGAACCGCGGTGCGGGCAAAGGATCTTTATACCCTAACACTGCCGAAAATCCCAAATTCGCAGACTTGGAAATAGGCTGTTGAGAAATACACTGTGGAAAACTTTTTTCGAAAATTACTCGGTGATAACTATGGTGAATGCGAGATCTCATTTGGGGCATTCGTCTGAAGAAAAAGGATAATGTCTACGAAGATAAATTACTCATGCAAGACATTGATTGGCACCCGAGGCAATAATACCTCTCCTCGTCATTCCAAAGATGAGAAATGGTGGGTCGTACCCTTGATCTTAAATGGTCCTTACATCGCGGGCTCGCATATTCTTCTGCGAATCTCGCGAGGATATCATCCTTGGGAATTCAAATGGCAGAGAAGAAGAAAGAGGTATGTTTCCAACTTCAAATTTGGCTTTCGTAATTTTCTTTCTATAATTCTTGAGTTTGTGAAATCTTTGGATAGCCGAGGTTGAAAAGAAGCTACAAAAGGATCCGTCGGAGGATACTCGACATTGCTTCAATCGCTTACGGGTGAAGTAAGAATCACTTCCTTTCTTCTTATTTAAAACAATATTGTTGCCTCTGTTTCTTATCTTTACGCGTATGCGAGGTTGGAGTTGAAGAAACTATTGCTGCGAAGACTAAAAGTAAGGGTAAAGCGTCGCTCGCAAGGGTAAATCCTCTGCCCCCTTAACTAAGAAGCGAAAGGTCCAATCCTCTTCTCGCCTTAGCTCAAGCTCTGAATCTTCGACGAGGATAACCATGAATCGAATCCTTCTCTCGCCAAGAAGATTCCATCGACCGATTCTTCCATGGATCAATTATCCGGCATCTTCTCCCATTGTTTCCAAGGAATGGGAGATGCTCCCTAGCTTCTCTTTGTGGGGCTCTCGCAAGCGTGTGTAATCTTTGCTTTCTTGGAAGGCAATAATTCATTCAATGGAGTCTCTAGAGTTGTGTCTCCTGACCTTTTGAATGCACTTGGGTCTCTGGTATGTGTACAGGCATACTTCCCTGCTAACTTTAAATTGTTTAGTATATATATATGTTTTAATGATTTTTCTATCTTCTTTTATAGGTTGGAAGATCTTCCTTTGTAGTTGCCTCAGACCTTGAGAGAAGACGCAACAATCTTGAAAAGAAGAATTTGCAATTGAGCAAGAAGATTCAAGAATTAGAGACCGAAGCTGCGTCATCTCGCGATAAAGATGAGAGAATTCAAAAGTTAAACACCGAACTTAACTCCCAAAAGGATAAGGTGTCCACTCTTCAAAACGCCAATCAGCAACTTTATGGTATAAAATTTTTCCTCCTTTCACTATTTTTATTTTATCGGTCGCATATTGCTACCTAACTTATTACTTTCGCAGATGTATATAATCTCTCCGATGAGGCTATCCTTCTCCATACATTTCCCGATCCTATGGATAATAACCTTCTTCTCGCTCACCTCAACGACTCTTTAAGTAGTTCATCAAACAAAATTAACTCCCTTTCATTAAATGAACTTGGACCAAATATCGTCTTTTAGAAATTGAACATAGATCTGGTTTAAGTCGTGCCAACCAATTTAAACGAATGTTTCTCGAGTCCAATAAAGAAATCAAAATTTTGAGGAAGAAAATTAGCGACCTTATAGATGATAAAGATCGCATTGCTAACAATGGTGCACAGGCATTAGCAACATTTCAAAAATCTCTCCTTGAACTACAAATTGAGCGGGATGAATTGCTTCGCCAGAACTCCTTGCTTAGTGAGCGAGAAGATCAAATTCGTTCCCTCCTTGTTATAAATAGTGACGATGAATTCGCACGGGCTGCGAAAGTTTTAGATAATGCCGGGAATAACTTAGGTGTTGATGTTAGTCTTCACGCCGAGCATACTTCCTTGATTAAAGATATGATATCTGATAGAGAAGGTTATTTATTACACCTTACTACTTCTTACTTTTGTAGTATTGCTTGTAAATTATTAACTTGTTGTTACTTATTTGCGAGAATGCGAGAAGAGACTTCGGGTTAGAATTAGGGATCTTGAATCGAGAAAGAACAACTCGCAGGGAATTTTCCAACGAGAATTGAAGAACTTGAATCGAAAAACAACGAGCTTTCGAAGAGTCTCTCCCTCCGTAATAATAAGTATTCCAAGTTGAAGAAACAATTTGAAACGACAGTGGAGAACTTTAATAATGATGCCGTTCGTTTTCGCAATGGAGCCATGGAGTATGTTTGTAAACACCAGAACATCCCTTTGCATACATATCCCTGGCTTCTTGAAAAGGTTCATGAGAATCTACCTGTCTCTGATGTTTCTGATAGTGAAGGCGGCGAAGAAGAAAATTACGGCGATGAGAATAATAAAATCAAGAATCGGATGAAGAAGAAGAATCACCAAAGATATAATTCTTTTTGTTTTCTTTTCTTTGCGTGTAATATCGTACATTCTTTGTATCTTTGTTATAGTGAACTCTTTTTTCATGAATTCAATCTTCACTCCCCTTTTTTGGTAGTTCTTCCTTGTAATATAATTGGCTAACATTATTAATGTATAACTCTTTCGTCAGAAGATGAATAACAATATTCCATCTTTTCCATTCCCATACTTGCCTCGATATTTATCTTCGATGGAAGAAGTTAGTTATCCTCATGTATTTTGTTGGATAATAATTTTAATGTTGTTGAAATGTATGGCTGCGACGAGGTCGCGAGATATCTTTATGAATTGAGAATGCTATCTCTTTTTTTTGCGACAAGGTCGCGAGCCGCCTCTACACTTTCATGCAAAGGCCCATTGACCTTGCCTTATCATTTTGTGTGGTCTTCCAAGTCAGACCTCCCTAGTTAGAGGTCCTCCCCTGCCACCTTTCATTGCGACAAAATCGCAGGACGTCTTTACACTTGTATGTAAAGACCCATTGATCTTGCCTTATCATTTTTTCAAGTATTTTTGCCTCTGCAGGATGTTTTGGTTGCAACAATATGACAGGCCTAGATATCCTTGCGAATATAAAGTCCTATGACATTGCCGTCTTGCGACGAAATCGCGGGACGTCAGGTACACTTTCGTGCAAAGACCCATTGATCTCGCCTTACCCTCGCGTTAGTATTATTGCCTCTGCAGGATCATTGCACAAATATGACAAGCCTAAGTCTCCTTGCGAAAACAAAGCCTCATGACATTTGCGTCTGTTTTGGCACTCCCCCTAATGGAGAGCACCGCCCTTATCATCTCCCCGGTTGCCCCTTCAAGGAGGCGAAACATCGGCCATACAAGACTAGCTCCTCCCATCCGGTCTTAACAACAACCAGTTGTTTTCGCAGCCTCTTATCCCTTATACCTATATGGTTTATGGTTACGAGACTGCACCTAAGTGGAGTTTTCTTCGGGCGAGTGCAACGCATGCCAAGACTTGCCAAGAATGGCCAGGGTAGGTTCATCCATCCCGGGCACTCTGGCTCAACCGTGTACCTCGGCGCCTTGAGCATGCACGACTCTAGGAAGAGACCCTCGGTCGCCCAACCGGGTATAACCTACATATATAGTTGGGAATCCAAGGTACCTCTTCCGATAGGCTTTCATGGGCCCCAAATTTCCATGACTCGGGCTTCGGGAGCGGTGTAACCTTCCCCCACGAGCCATGTCGAGAGATACCCCCATTATGACGCACTTTAGGTCTTACATTTGCCTCTTACGAAATGTTATTATTCGCGAACTAGGGTGTACGCCATAAAGGTTCGTCCCATTCTTTTACTTATTCATATTTGTTAAATCATTCAATCATTCAAGTTTCATTATTTCTTGATTCTTGTTTGCGAAGTATTCGCACAATTACGTATTTTCATTTTTCTTTCTTAATTGAATTCCCATATACTCTTGGCTGCGAGATTCTCTTTATCATTACTTCAATTGCTACTTTTTCTCTGTTTTTGTTGATTATTCACTTCTTATGCCTTTTGCTCCTCATATCCTTTGCTTCTTTATTACCATAATATTCGCTTGTCTCTAGGCATTCACCTCGCGAGGTATGTTCGATCCTTACTTCTATGGCATCCACCATCAATTTTTCCTTTCTCTGCTCATCTCTCACATGTTGTTTCCAACCTTTTCTTTTGGCATTCCTTTCTTCGCAGACTTTCTACATCTACTTCATGACATTGTTGCGACTCCTTCCAATCTCCTGTATAATACCAATGCCATTTGGATGTGGGAATTTAATACATTGATGATACGTTGGCGCGACTCCCAAGATTTCATGAAGCCATGGCCTCCCAATCAGCGCATTGTATGGAGATTCCACGTCAACCACACGAAATAAAATACCGAGTTGATAATCCTTGTAGAGGTATTCTCATGTGAACCTCTCCCTTTGGTTTGTTTTGCGGTGCCATTAAAGCCATATATCTTGTATGTAGAGGGATCAAATCCTCATCTTTTCCTCCCATCGTCTTGTAAGTATGGTAGAAGAGAATATTCACCGAACTTCCGGTGTCGATTAAGATTCGGTTGATCGCCCGACAAGCTTACGCCTCATCATCTTCTCCATCAACTGGTTTCGGGTTAATCTCTAGTTTCACAACCAACGGGCTATCATGTGTTTCTCTTCCTTTTGGCACTTCATCTGCGAGAGAAAGAAATAGTCTTCAGTGCCACTTTTCTAATCTGCGTTGTTCTCGCCGGGCTCATTATTTCTTTATCATCGGCATCTCTCGCAAAGACTCTACGAGCACGTTGTCATGAAAATCTTCGATTGTGCGATAAGAGTGGACGATAGAGTTGCAATTCAAATTTTGGCTTTCGTTCCGATTTCTATCACAAATGTTTCCTTTCCTTTCGCTGACACCTTTGTTACTGCATTTACGGTGGTGGTGGTAATGTCTTGGCCTTTTTCTTCTCCTTTTAGAAAGTGATTCGACTTCCCTTGATCAATCATCCACGAGAATAATTCTCTTTATGTTTCTACAATCGTTTGTTTGATGCCCATGGAAGCGATGGTAAGAACAAAACTCATGACTTCTATCGCTTTGGCGGTGGTTCCATTCCAACATTCCAAGGTCTTTGGTACATTTTCCATCACAAGTATAGCTTCCCGGATCTTTTCAACGCTAGCATTCGGTGGAGGCATCTTAATTTGTTCCCATCTTGTTCTATGACTTCTCTGCCCTCCACTGTTATTTTGCCTTCGTCCACCATAAGTTTCTTGCCCATGATCTAGCCTCTGGATCTTATTATTCTTTATTTACGGTTTGTAGTAATTCCTTTCACGTTCAAACTCTTCTTGATCATGGCTTCCCATGGCTACTATCTTCTGCTTGTCCCTCATCGAGCTCTCCTTGCTCTTTGTCCTTGCGAAGTGCTCGCCATTGTATTGATGAACGAGGTAACAAGCTTGCGTTCGCAGCATTCGAGTTTGTGTTCGCGACTGGATAAGAATTCATTTCATTACTGTCTTTCTTCTAAGGCGATATATTCTTCCTGTAATTCTCGCGATTACGCCATCGTGATTGTATTTTTGACTCTAAAAATTTGAATGTATAACAAGTTAGTCGCAAAGAGCATTCACAAATGAGAGGATGAGATATCTCTCCTCAACCCGTCCCATGCCATTTCGCTACACATGGTTCTCCATCTTATTGTCAATCGCCTTAAGCTCTCGCCAACCCTTTGTTTCAACTTGAACACATCTTCAATACACAGTAGTAGTGAAGAATTGTTACTTATGTATGCTCCTAGGAATGTGGCTTGTAAATGATTAAATGATGTGATTGTGTTCCTTGGTAGACTTTCAAACCACTTTAGTGCTTCTCCTATTAAGCTTGACGCGAAATATTTGCACAATATGGCATCATGATTCTCCCATTGTAACATACATCTCATATAAGCCTTAATATGTTGTATCGCACGAGGTTGTTCCATCAAAGATGTTGGTTAATGCGGGTAAATTGCACTTAGGAGGTATTCCTCCCATCTGTACTTCTAGCGTGAAAGGGTTCTTCGCGGCCTGCGCGATGGCTTCGTCCGATTGTCTCCTTCCTCCTTCCCTTTTATTGTTCAATAATCCTCTCATTTCAGCTAGTTCTCTTAAGATTTGTTCATTTGCCTCGGAATTTGATTCTCTTTGGTCTTTTTAGCTCTGCTTCTCTCCTTCTTCGCTCGTGCCTATTTTGACCTTCCTGCTCATTATTTTCTCCTCTTCTTTCCTCGCGACGCTCTTCTTCGTTTCTTTCGTCAATTCGCACGCCATTATATCGGTTGTTCTCTCTTCTTGGTTGCCTCTCAGCTCTCATCATCTGCACCCTCTCATATTCTTCATTAATATTTCTATTGGTACGATTTTGTTCCCTTCTTCTCTCGCGGTTGTCATGATTATTCTGCCGGATTGCTTCTTCCATCTCTTGATTTTCCATTTCTTCTCTTAGCCTTTCTCTCTCGCGAGCTAGTCGCGCTTGTTCAATGTAGTGTCTCTCAATGTCATCCTCGATCTCTCGGTTTCTTCTCAGTTCTTCTCTCCCGTGCAAGATTATTCTCCCTTCAGCAGCTGGGTTATTCGGTTCTTGGAGTTGCATGTTTCCTTGATTTTCCCTATTCCGCTCATTTTGAAGATTTTCGGGCTGAGGAATATAACGATCTTCTATTTCTCCTCTTCTCTCGCCATGCTCTATATTCGGATTTTGTGTTTCTTCATTGGTGCTTTCTGTTGGTAAAACTCTTCTTCTTTCTTCTCCATTCGACCTTGAACTTGATCTCACTCTACTTCTAGATCTCCTATTTTGCAACCTCATGTTTTCCATCCTCAATTCATGGTTCTGTCTTGTCAAGTTTGCTCGTTCCTCTGCCTCTAGCCGTCTCTCCTCGTGTATTGTTTGTCTCAATCTTTCTAATGCTGCGATTTCTTCGTTACCTGGATTCATTTCTCCATTCATTTCTTGCTCTCCTCCTCCTTGTCCATTGTTCACCAACTGCTGCTCCTCTTCTCTCTCGTCTTCAGAATCGGATCTCCAAGTATGTACACTTACTCTATCATAATCCTCGGCCGTGTTCGCTACGGGGGAGATTGGTGGCTGATTTTGATCTTCTCCATCATTTCTCCTATTCATCCTTGATGATTCTCCTGTTTCATTCCTCCTTTCTCCAGCAAGTCTCCCACTTCTTCTTACAATCGTTGGTTGCCCTTGTACATTTCTTCTTCTAGCCATTTTTCTTTTCCAATGAATTTTTGAGTATCTTCTCCAAATCTTTTTTCTGTTAATCCAAATTCCTTCCAATTTCTACGTCAATCTCTGCACAGTTCCCTGTTTCTAGCGCATATGTAGTAGCAGGATTTCCCACACTACACCCCTTACTCGATTTTGCTTAATTAATCCATTAGAAGATGTAAGATCAAGAACATTTATTGATTGAATTCATAAAGTGTTTACACAGGAAAATAGAATTACACTTAGAAGTTAAAGCGCTCTTAAACTTTCTCTCTCCTAATGACTTGCCTAACAATTCTAAAAAGATCTCTCCTTTACAGACTCACTCGACCCTTTATATAGGGTAATACATAGTGGATGACAGCTAAGCTATCCTTTATTTTCGGGAATGTCTCGCGAAGTGTCGCCAGTGTACAACTATTCAATCTCGCGACACTTCTTATCCCTCGCCAGGTTCCACGTCTTTCAGCTATTTTGTGTGTCGTTATTTCCCATCGCGTCGTTTATTTTAGTTTCCTGCGACTCCCTCGCGATCCGTCGTTTATTGATCCCGCGAGCCCTATGCATTGCGATATTATGATCCTACAAATGTGTGTTGAGGAGATGAAGATTCAGGGAGAGATTGGAGAGGAATTAATGGGTTTGTTGGTTGATAAATCGAGAGAGAAAGAAGCAGATCAAAAACCCAGAGAAGAAATCAAGGAATCGAAGTTGAAATTTCTCTTCAGTGAAGATGATGAATCCAAATCGAACAGAGCTGCAGTCAGAGAGGAGATAGAGGAGCTGCTGTTGAAGCTCGGTGAAATGGGTTCGATTTGTTGCTGTTCTTGAGATGAAATTCGAGATATTAATGTCAGTTGCAGTAGCAGAAATAAGGAAGATTAAGTTGCTGCTCTTGAGAATGAGTTGCTGAATTTTAGATGTATGTTTAGGATGTCACAGGAACTGAAGAAAATAGGCCTGAATTTGGCCTGGAAATGCCCTGAATATAAACGAAACTCTACGGGATTTCCTGCTCCGCGAGTTAACTCGAGAACCCGATGACCGATCCTTCCCTGCAACTCAGCTGAGTAAGATCCAGTAAGCTCAACAAGACTGACTCAGAAGCTGACTCACCATCTGGCTTGACCTAGTTGACTAACAGAAGACCGTTAGGTCAGCGGTTATCTTTGACGGTATCGTAACGGAATATTCCGTTATCAGAGAAGAGAATCCAGATGACCGGTGGCACTATTCCGGCGACTTTTTCGGCCAAATTCCGACCATAATACCAGCTTTCCGACGACCAAAATTACGGATTTTTGTGTGGATTCTTCTCATGGGTGTGAAGACTTGGACTTGGAATTGGATGGAGAATTTGGCTCAAATTTGGAAAGAGAAGATGGAAGATTGAGAAAGACTTGAAATTGGAAATTGAATTATTAAAGGAAAGGGATTCTATTCCTTGGAAGATTTGGAGAACATTGAAGCCTATAAGTAGAGAAGTTCTCAACACACTTTTACACACCTTTTTACACACACAACAATTCTCTCTTCTTTATTCTTTGTGTGAATTCTTTAACATGAGTAGCTAATTTTATTATTGATTGAGGATGAATTCCTAGTTCTTAATATGATTTGAGTTTTGTTTCAATTCTATCTTGAAGTTTTTCACATGATTATCGTTTGTTTTTACTGATAGGAATGTTTATTCATTCATGATTGATTGATAGGTTGTTTAGAGTGCACGCTAAATTTATTTGTTAATTTGATCTAAAGCTAGTGAAAGTTAGGGGATAAGTAATCGTTTCTTGACTCTTTACATAAGTAGCAAACACGAGACCTTGCGGAGGGATTCCGTGGAGCAATTGTGTGTGAAAACAATGTTAGCAAGTAGACCTTGATCTAAGAGTCTAACTACTAATATTAACCTAATAAGTTCATAAATCTTAAAGCATTTATTTGAATTACATCTAGAGTGATCTACTACTAGGTGGTTTGGTAAATAGAATCCGGTAGTCGAGAACTTCCGTATCCGGTGATACAAGGGATTTAGGGTTTAGCACTGATCTAGCTGCTTTACCTACTAAGTTGGTGATAATTTGTGATTAATAACAAGTAGAAAAGAACATAACTTGATTCATTGTTTCGTAACGAAGAAGGATTCCTTGATCTTATCTCTCTTATTGCTTTCAACTTTATCTTTTAATTGCTTTGTTTATTTTCTTTTGCTTTTTACACCCCCCTTTTGTGACAATTTTTACAACTAGAATCTCTTGCTCCTCGTGGGAACGAACTTAACTACCACTATATTACTTGTTAATTAGGTGGAAAAATATTAATTAATTTGTTGTGGTTACGACACGCATCAAATTTTGGCGCCGTTGCCGGGGAGCAGCGGACGATTTTAGTTGTTTTTATTTTTATTTTTGCTTTATTCTTGCTTTGTTAGATTCTATATCGTATCTAACTTAGTTTCTGAGAATCTTATTTCAGGTACCAGTTTTCCATGTATGGTGGACAAGAGCAAGCATATTACAACAATCAATACGGTTTTCAACCTCAACATTATGGCAACTTCCAACCATCCTTAGGATACAATCAAAACCAATCTTTTGGCTATGATCAAATTCCTACAGAACCTTATGGATATTCTCATACATATCAACAACCTTATGACGGGTATGTAAGTTTTGTTTATCATCAGAAATTCTCTAGTTTTGCAGATGAGATGTCTGCCATGATTGGGGATCTTCAACAAAAGTTGCAAGAATCACTACAAGACAAGCAACCCTATGTTTGGGAGGAACCACATCGAGAAATTCAAAGGAATTCGGAGAAATTATACGAACAAATTACTCAACTCGATAAAAATGGGGATGAGCAACTCCAACAACTTCAAGACGGCATTGCTAAAATACGAAGAGACATGGATCAATACAAGGAGGATAGGGATAAAGAAGAATTTTGCTATCAAAGCAATAACTATTCTAATATGCCTATGGTGTGTAGTGAATATTTGATCGATAATTATGTTGGAAAAGACCAACCTTTGGAGACTTTTGAAGACGCTAGTGTAGCTTACTCGAGCCTTGATCTTAATAATGATCAAGCACCTATTCAAAAGGTAGAGCTTGAGGAAGATGCAATTAGTGCTTGGAAAAAATTCCTTAGGGAAAGATATGAGTCCGCGGAAGTGTATGAGCGTTGCAACAATGAGGAAGTTATTCCAACTCCGGATCATAATAACGATCCTTCACCTATTCAAAAGGAGGAGATTGGGTGTGACTTACCTATTGTTATAAACAGTGTAACACCCGCACAAGAAGATCTTACAATCTATATCGACGAGAATCATTTTAGTGAATGGCCCGATTCCGATGATGAGAATGTTGAAGAGATGATGCTAGAGGATGAAACCACATTGATTGATTTCGTGGAAGACCCAATTGAACTTGCCAATGATTTTAATGATGCCAAGACTTTGGTTAAGGTAGAAAACGATGAAGATTGGTTGCAAGGTTTAATAGAGGACCACGATATACAAGAGGTAAGTAATTCACTTGAATTTTTTAAGGATGAAGAGGATTCTATAATACAAGAAATTGTGCAAGGTTTGTCTAACCCTTTGCATATTGATTCTTCTTCTTTACCTCTTATTGGTTTGAATGTATGTGCTTCGAAAGTATTCTTGGATGATTTTGTTTCTAGATATCCACCATTGGAAACACTTGATTCTAACACCATGCAGGTTTGCCAAGAGGAACACATGGAAGATCCCAAATTCTATGTTCTTTATACACTTCCGAGTGTGGACGAGAATAAGTGTGGGGGAAATTTCTATCGAGCGATAATTTCACTATTATTTTCTTGTGCTAACATTTGTATGGAGTTATTGTTTGCAAAACAGGTATTATGGGTGGATCCTCAAATTTTCAGATTGTTACTATATGGGGAATGAATCTTGCAAGAGCTAAGTGTGGAGGAGTGGTTAAGCATGTATTTAAAAAAAAAAAAAGTTTTACATAAAACCTCCAACTTTTAGAGATTTTAGAGTCACTAGCATACTTCTAGGTATGTTTACATAGAGATTCTGACCGACATAATTGAACTTGGAAATGTTAGAGAACTACATTCGGATTTCTTGCTTATTAGAGTGTTAAATAATGGATTTAATCATGCCGGTGATGCAAATTTGGTGCAGGGAGAAATGCATTATTAGAGTTGCTGATCAATCATTAGTGGAGACTACCCGTATTTATATCATGCGAGGCACCGACCAGAAATTTTTCCATCTAACTAAAGAGCTTTCTTTTGAGCGTGTGTCACCGTACGTTAATTCCGGGTAGAATGGTGAGCTACCCAACCTCCCACCAATAGAAGCACTACTCTTTGATCTCTTGAGTGCTAATTTTGTCAATCATAAGGGTGACATCTATAGATGAAAGCCTCCTTCTTGTAGTTCGATTTGCAGTTAGCACCATTCTCTCCACAACAACGGGTCCATAGAAACACCATCATCATCAACAAGGAGCGACATCAAAATCTACAAGGAAAGTTTAAAAAGTTCAAGGTTTACAAGCAACGGAACGAGAAAAAGAGCAAATTTCATATTCAAGTAAAGCAACATACAAAGGGCAGATTTTTAAATATATGTTGAAAACTTACACTACAATGAGGTAATTTTATATCCAAGTATAAAGACTTATTCACAAGAGCGAAGAAAATTAAAAAGGTGAGAATTGTTGAAGTTTATGATTTCAAGACGATACAAGTTGTGAAGAATCAAGCGGTAAAATACTTCTCCCACGACCATGGTTTATTTTGTATTTAATTTTTGTTGTTTTCAATTCAAAAAGAAAAAAAAAAAAGACAAGAGAAATATTTGTTTTGTTTTTATTTATTTAATAAGCCGTGGGAAGGAAAATCTATAAGGAAGTTTCAAGCAACAAGGATTTAAGGTAAAAAGAGTTACAAAAGTGTCAAGGATCTACGAAATTTGAGAGTTTATCATCAAAGTTGAAATCGAAGACCAAGACCAAGAAGATAAAGACAAGGAGCGGAAGACGTTTCTATTGGATACCGTGAGAGTGGTGTTATCATAATTGGCGATCGGATGTGAAGGTGAGTAAGTAATCTCATCCTCGATAATAATGGTTGATTTCCTTTCTTAAAGATCGTCAGAAAAAATGGTTTTTCAAAATATTAAAATATGTGGGTTTTTAAAATATTTCGGAAGTTGTCCTTCCCACCATTCAACGTGTTGCAGGAATTCTCTCTTCATTCCTACCTGCACACATGTGAGAACCATAAAAAAAATCCGTATTTTTGAGTGCAATTATCATAAAATCCTTTTTGGTGAGGCAGAAGTCGAGGCGAAATGCTTATTGATCGTTTCTCAAACACGCGTTCTCTCATTATGGTGTGGTTATTTCTCACTCAACATTTAAGAATGAGAATATGTTCTTTAATATTTCTAACTTCTTATTACTAGTATGCAGAAACTCTATGTCCTCATAACTCTTTGGATGCTTGGGACGCTTGAACGCTTTGAAGTTGTAAGTTTTAGTTTGATTTGCTCGAGGACTAGCAAAGTCTAAGTGTGGGGGAATTTGATAGGGTGTAGAATACATCCTATTTACTATATATTGTTTATGCTTTCTTTGCTACTTTTCTTGTAAATTATGTATTTTACGCTTGTTTTGAGTTTTGTAGCTACTATGGAGTGGCACGAACGAAAAGAAGAAGAAATCACCCAATTTGAGCAAAAAGGGCAAAATTGTCATTTCATGGGCGAACACTATCCGGAGCCCACCATGGTTAAGGGGCAACTTTTTAGAGGAGTACTATAGACAGGCCAGCAGAGGTTAAGGGGGCTGGAAACTTTGGCTAGCCCTTATCAGAAGTGACCACCTAATATAGGCACCCATCTGGGGTGGCTCTTATGTTGGGCGTCTCTACCCCAAATTATCACCCTAACCCTAAAACCGAGAGTTTATTCTCTCGTTCTTCATTTTCTCAATCATTAGTTGCACTGAAATGGAGGCACAGCATAACAAATTGAAATCCGAGAGACGTAAATCGATGTCTGCTGTTGGTCCGAGAAATCGAGATGAAGAATAGACAGAAGGACGATGATGTTCATAGCTCGTAGAGAAGGAGAGATTGATGTTGTTGGTGGTCACCGTGAATCAAATTGGAGATGGGTTTAGATTAAATTCAAAGTTGCAGTTAGGGTTTTGATTCATGTCTGCAATTGAAGAACAGATGCATAATTTCAGATGGAAATCAAGGGATACGATCTTCTGATGGATGTAAGAATGGGTTCGTGGCTTAGAAGAAAACGAAGGTGAAACCATGAAGTTGGATTCGATTTGGGGTTTTGGTGCTGTTGGTGGCTGTATTGGTTGAACTAATGGGTTTCTGGAACTGAAATTAAAGATGGGTTCGATTTAATTTAGAAATTGGTAGTGGTGTTGAGGAGATGAAGATTCAGGGAGAGATTGGAGAGGAATTAATGGGTTTGTTGGTTGATAAATCGAGAGAGAAAGAAGCAGATCGAAAACCCAGAGAAGAAATCAAGGAATCGAAGCTGAAATTTCTCTTCAGTGAAGATGATGAATCCAAATCGAACAGAGCTGCAGTCAGAGAGGAGATAGAGGAGCTGCTGTTGAAGCTCGGTGAAATGGGTTCGATCTGTTGTTGTTCTTGAGATGAAATTCGAGATATTAATGTCACTTGCAGTAGCAGAAATAAGGAAGATTAAGTTGCTGCTCTTGAGAATGAGTTGCTGAATTTTAGATGTATGTTTAGGATGTCACAGGAACTGAAGAAAATAGGCCTGAATTTGGCCTGGAAATGCTCGAATATAAACGAAACTCTACGGGGATTTCTGCTCTCCGCGAGTTAACTCAAAGGAACCCGATGACCGATCCTTCCCTGCAACTTAGCTGAGTAAGATCCAGTAAGCTCAACAAGACTGACTCAGAAGCTGACTCACCATCTGGCTTGACCTAGTTGACTAACAGAAGACCGTTAGCTCAGCGGTTATCTTTGACGGTATCGTAACGGAATATACCGTTATCAGAGAAGAGAATCCAGATGACCAGTGGCACTATTCCGGCGACTTTTCCGGCCAAATTCCGGCCATAATACCAGCTTTCCGGCGACCAAAATTACAGATTTTTGTGTGGATTCTTCTCATGGGTGTGAAGACTTGGACTTGGAATTGGATGGAGAATTTGGCTCAAATTTGGAAAGAGAAGATGGAAGATTGAGAAAGACTTGAAATTGGAAATTGAATTATTAAAGGAAAGGGATTCTATTCCTTGGAAGATTTGGAGAACATTGAAGCCTATAAGTAGAGAAGTTCTCTACACACTTTTACACAACTTTTTACACACACAACAATTCTCTCTTCTTTATTCTTTGTGTGAATTCTTTAACATGAGTAGCTAATTTTATTATTGATTGAGGATGAATTCCTAGTTCTTAATATGATTTGAGTTTTGTTTCAATTCTATCTTGAAGTTTTTCACATGATTATCGTTTGTTTTTTACTAATAGGAATGTTTATTCATTCATGATTGATTGATAGGTTGTTTAGAGTGCACGCTAAATTGATTTGTTAATTTGATCTAAAGCTAGTGAAAGTTAGGGGATAAGTAATCGTTTCTTGACTCTTTACATAAGTAGCAAACACGAGACCTTGCGGAGGGATTCCGTGGAGCAATTGTGTGTGAAAACAACGTTAGCAAGTAGACCTTGATCTAAGAGTCTAACTACTAATATTAACCTAATAAGTTCATAAATCTTAAAGCATTTATTTGAATTACATCTAGAGTGATCTACTACTAGGTGGTTTGGTAAATAGAATCTGGTAGTCGAGAACTTCCGTATCCGGTGATACAAGGGATTTAGGGGTTTAGCACTGATCTAGCTGCTTTACCTACGGTTGGTGATAATTTGTGATTAATAACAAGTAGAAAAGAACATAACTTGATTCATTGTTTCGTAACGAAGAAGGATTCCTTGATCTTATCTCTCTTATTGCTTTCAACTTTATCTTTTAATTGCTTTGTTTATTTTCTTTTTCTTTTTACACCCCCCTTTTGTGACAATTTTTACAACTAGAATCTCTTGCTCCTCGTGGGAACGAACTTAACTACCACTATATTACTTGTTAATTTGGTGGAAAAATATTAATTAATTTGTTGTGGTTACGACACACATCACTACTCATTCCCTACCTCCACATACAACAAATGGCATCGTTTGACCTCGCGGAAGATTTGGCAACCACTAAAGCATGGGCAACGGAAAGTCGAGTTCTAGATCGCTCCTCGACCGAGACCTATTGGGCGAAGATACATAACAAATTTAGCCAAGATTATGGGAACCCGAAAAGAAGAAGTGTTCAACAAATCAAGGATAGCACAACATCATCCTAGATGTGGTAGCTGGGTTTTTTTTTAAATCAAACACCGGATATCGCACCCAAGCTACCTTAGCTGGTCCCCTCTATAACTGGTACGTATCTTTATGGTTTATTCGGCACAATACTTTTTTCAATTTATATGTAACCAAATAAGTTTGTGTGTTGTTTTTGTAGCACGAAGCCGTGAAAGCGCGCTACTTAGAGGAAAAGGGGGAAGCATTCACATTTGATGAAGTCGATTACTTCATAGTATTCATATTTTCGGAGTACCACCAGCTACGGAGTACCACCAGAACTCAATGGTGGGTGAATCAGACTTCATACTCTTATTTGGCTTCCAGATAGGAAAAGCCAATTCTATGTTAAGAGTGTCTATAATGTGTTGTCTAGTCCATCTAATACTTTTGCAGATACTAATTTTGTTTCTCCACATGTATGGAAATCTTTGTGGAAGTTAAATTATTTATTTGGAAGTGTTAAAAGATATAGTCCCAACAAGAGATAAACTAGCTAGATATGGAAATGATATTGAATTGCATTGCAGTTTATGTAATCATCCTGTGAAATCCAGTAATCACCTATTCCTTGAATGTAGTTATGCTAGATCTATTTGGTTGGTTTTAAATATCAATCTTACCTTTGGTGCATGAATTACTAGACATGAGATTAATAAATTGCTAATGGTTTCAGTTTGGACTATTTTTTTTTTAAGCATCAGTTTGGACTATTTGATGTTCAAATATTTTTCAGAACATAACTCCAAATAGGACAATGTCAATAGATGGCATTAATAAACTTGTGTCTCCTATAACTAATCTTGTTTCTTCTACTAATGGGGTTGTGCAGGTGCTAAGATGGAGACCTCTTGATAATGTTTATCTGAAAATAAATTTTGATGCTTCTTTAAGTCAGATTCATTACAAGGTGGAATAGGGCTAATAGTGAGGAATTGTGCAGGTAGCTACATTCGGGTGCAAGGACAATGCTTCAATGGAGGAATGAAGATATGAGTTGAAGCTGAGGAGCTGGAATGTAAGGCTATCTTTGGAAGTCATTACTCTGCACCCTCTAAGAACTTTAATCATGTTATCTTTGAATCGATTGTGAGACTTTAATGAAATCCATCAATGATCAAACCTATTATGTTAATTGGATGAATCAAGCTTTTGTTTTAGATATTAATTCTAATTGGACAGAACACACAAATAGAGTAATGTGTTTTAGTTCACTTTATTCTAATTGGGGCCATAGCTTCTTCCAGTTCTTACGATTTTATTTTTCAACTGTACCAACACATACTCCACTTTTTACAAAGTTAGTTTTTTACTTTAATACCGTTATAACAACTGCAGTAACACGTACTCCGCCTTTTAGCTATCATTTTGTTTTATTTCTGAATTCCCTGTAATTGTTAGAAATAAAGTTAAGATGTAGTCCAATACCACTCTTCCACACCATAAAAAAAATAAAATAAAAAAAAACTGAATTCGGGTACGAAAAAAAAATCTTCAGGATGGAATGAATATTAATTGCATCGCATCTAACTCCGGTCTTTTAGAGCCGTCAAAGCAGAAAATTATGCAGCAGGATAACAAGATTTTACTTAAAAAATTCTTAACATAGAACGTGCAACATGCAAATTGAAGGACCTTTACCTTCCTATTTTACCAAATTATTTACGATATACACTTAAATATTTTGCCAAATTATTTATTAGTAAAAATATTGCCAAATTTCCATTTACCCTATGTGTTAATCTCTCTCGTCTTAAATCATTTCATGTTTCTACTCTTAAATCTTCTAACCTCCCCCCCTAGAAAACAAAACAAGTGGTTTACTTTGATCTTCTGATTCATCTCCTGGATAAACCATATATTCCCCTGTCAGTTTTGCTTTGCGGAATAATCAGATCGACCATGTAAGTAATTCTTTTCAGTACTGCTTTGTTAAATGAGATTGTAACTCTAATGGTCATAGTAGGGTAAATATTGTCTTCACATACAACTGTATGTAGGTAGCTAACCTATGATTATTTGTATGATTCATATATGATAACTGAACTCACATTGTGAACTTTGTGTACGTATTACTATTTGCAATGATAATTCGTAGTTTTATTCGGACCACAATAATATTTTCACAAGATGTTGACAAGTCTTTTCTCCGTCCAGGTATCTGAGAATTCATAATGGATCCTAAAGTAATGGATAAATCTTGGATGTATACCGATATAACCCAACGACGTTATCAAGACGGAGTCGATACATTTATAAAGTTTGTTACGCATATATACCAACAGGATATTACGAATGGGAAACGGAAACCATACGACAAGGGCAAAGTTAAGTTTCTATGTCCATGTGTGAAATGTCTCAACCTCTACGTGCACAAGGCAAGTAAAGTTATATTTAATTTATATTCTTCTGGATTCATTCAAAATTATGCCGTATGGACTAAGCATGGAGAAGGAGATAAGTCATCAAGGTGGACAATTCTGGATGGTAATGGAAGCGACGGTCCGCACTCTGATGAACCAACACATGCTGCATAGACTATAGAAATGGTTAGTGCTTTATTAGGAGATAACTTTTCAAAGGATTCAGAGAAGATGTAACGGATACTCAAAGATGCTGGGAAACCCCTATACCAAGGATGTGCTAATTTTACAAAGATATCTGCAATGTGTGAACTGTTTATCTTGAAGAGCAAGCACGTAACTTTCGACAAGTTCTTTAATGAACTTCTACCACTGTTAAAATCCATGCTCCCTCCAGGAAATGAGATGATGAAAATTACACATGAAGCTAAGAAGGTGATGAGAGATTTGGGTTCAGGTTACGTAAAGATACATGTATGCATCAATGACTACATTCTCTATAAGAAGAATTACAAGGATCACATCAAGTGTCTACATGTGGGGAATCAAGATGGAAAGTTGACGACATCACCCAAGAGGTGCATGAAAAAATTCCGGCAAAAGTCTTGTGGTATTTCCCAATTATCCCAAGACTGAAACGCCTATTTCAATCAAAGAGAATTGTCGAATGTTTATTGTGGCACGACACCAGAAAGAAAGAAGAGGGTGTTTTAAAGCATCTGGCGGACTCACCAGCATGGAAAAATATAGTTGAAAGATATCTCGTAATTCGTGATGATCCTCGAAATCCGTGGCTAGGCATTTCGGCTGACGGGGTTGACGTAAACAAAGGCATGCATAAACAGCATAGTGTGTGGCCAATTCTGACAGTGATTTACAACCTTCCGCCAGAGTTGTGTATGAATAGAAAGTTCACCATGCTGTCATTAATTATCGGTGGGGGGCCTTGTAAGGACATTGATGTTTTGTTACAACCATTTTTCGAGGATCTCAAGGAATTGTTTGAGGGAGTCGAATGTTTTGATGCGCTGAAACAGGAGATGTTTACTCTACGTGCGGTTGTTTTATGGACAATAAATGATTACCCGACTCTCGGTACACTGTGTGGTTTCCCCTACCATGGACGAGATGCATGTAAGGTGTATGGGAGAAATACTTACTATGTAAGGCTAAAACATTGTAGAAAAGAGGTTTATACCGGGCATAGAAGATACCTACCATATGATCATCCATTCAGACGTCACAAGGGGTTCAACGGAAAAGAAGAAACTGAAAAGGCTCTGGAACTTATGACCTCGTCACAAATATACAATGAGGTAAAGTCTATAAAGAATAAATGAGGAAAGGGATGGAAGAAAATTGTGGTAGAATTCGTGTAGGATAACCCTGGAAGAGGTGGAAAGATGAAGAGAATCGAAAAGACCATCGACCCAAAAAAGGGGAAGGGGAAGAGGAAGGAGAAGGGGAAGGGGAATGAGAAGGAGACCGACAGGCCCTACTGGAAAAAGTTCAATATATGGTTCCGGCTCCTCCCCTACTGGTGGTATCATGTTGTCCACTATTGCATAGATTTCATGGACGTCGAAAAGAATGTATGCGAGAGTATCGTTGGAACATTGTTGAACTATGAATTTAAGTCGAAAGACCACTTTGCTGCTCGAATGGACCTGAAGCACATGGGTTTTAGAGACAAGTTTCAACCTCGGGAAAATGGCTAAGGGGAATATATACTACCGGCATCATGTCACTCATTAAGCCCGGAGGAAAAGGACAAGTTATGTGCAACATTATCCGAGATAAGGGTTCCACAAGGGTATTGTTCAAACTTTTCAACCCTGGTGAATCGAAAAGATCGAAATCTTATCGGACTAAAATCACATGATTATCAAACGCTAATGCAGCATTTTTTTCCCATTGCGATTAAATCAATTATGCCGCAGCCAACATGATATGCTATTATCAGGTTTTGTTTCTTTTTCAGGGCAATATCTAGCAAAGGAATCAAGGTGGCAGAGCTAGAAAAATTGCAGTCGGATCTCGTTGTAACGTTGTGCTTGCTCGAGAAATACTTTCCTCCATCCTTTTTCGACAGAATGGTTCATTTAACTCATGCATCTTACTAGGGAAGTTCAAATTTGTGGTCCTGTATTCTTTCGATGGATGTATCCATTTGAAAGGTGCATGAAGGTCATTAAAGGGCATGTGCGAAACGGAAACAGACCTGGAGGAAGCATTGTTGAAGGGAACCTTGCGTAAGATACAATTGAGATTATCAGTAAGCACCAACAAAGCATGAATGATACAGTCGGAATTCCACCAGACAAACTCAACACATCTGACACTGGCAAAGATTCTTATTCTTTCAAGGGAAAACCAATGTCATCTGCTAAGTTTCCTCTTGTTGGTAAGGATCTGTTTGATAAAGCGCATTTCTATGTATTGCGGAATTCGCCTGAAGTTGCTCCTTACGTTGAGTAAGTATAACTAGATCTAACCAAATAACCTCATTTTTTATTTAGTTTTTGATTCTGTGTCCGAAATTCTGTAAAGATAATAATATTAATCATTGTATCTTGTCCAAATTAGACACCAATTTTTTGAAGGATAAATATCTTGGTATGAGTGATAGACAGCTAGATCAAAAACATCATGAAGAGTTCGCCAAATGGTTACAAAAAGTGGTAAGAGTTTGCAGAAAATATCACTCTTTCTATGTAACTTTTGGGTTGAGACGGAGGCTAATCCTTATAATGTATTTCAGGTTGAGAGTGAGTGGGCAGACTCTAGGTAAAACTTCAATCGGGACTTAAGGTGGCTATCAATCCTACCGAATGCACAAGTAGAGACATACGAAGCATATCACATCAATGGATACCGTTTTGCACAAAATCTCATGATGGTTCCGTTAACCAGAATAACGGGGTTTACGTAGAGGCAACTGACACACGCATTAGAAAATCGGGGATTACCCTTAATCTGGCGGATTATTATGGTGTTTTACAAGAGATATGGGTGCTGACATATCATTCGCTGAAAGTGCCACTTTTCAGGTGTAAATGGGTTACCAAAGCATGGGTCTTAAAAGACAAACTTGGCTACATTTTGGTTGATCTTGATAAGTTGGAACTCCATAATGATCCTTTCATTGTAGCCTCCCAAGCTAAGCAGGTATTTGTATGTGCCAGACCAGAAAATAAAAAAAGTTTATTGTGTTAGGTGCACCTACCCAAATCTGGAAATATGTTAGTGATGAAGTCGACGAGGAATTCGGTACGGCAGTTATTTGTCGGAATGAGTATAAATTTCCGCAGGTAGATAAACTTGACCTACAAAGGACATCCATGGATGATTACTATCACCCCAACATTAAGGGTAGAACTGCAAGGAAAGCACCAACACCAACAACAGTCTCTGCTTCTCAAACGACTGCATATGAGCAACCATTTCCAAGGACTAAGCGATAATCAAGCCATGTGATAGAATGTAGTTATTTGTGTTTTCTAATAGATCAATGATTAGGTTGATGTAGTTGCAGGAAATCCAATACTACACCCCTCACAAGAATCCACACAATCAAACCATTTTAAGATGAACAATTATAGTTTTTTATTGATTAATCTCTTTGAATGTTTACAAGATAAAAGAAAAATGAGCTAAAGAATTACAATCACTCTAAACTTTCTCTCTCTTAATGACTTGCCCAACACTCGGAAAATATCTCTCTCAATAGGCCTGTTCGGCTCTTTATATAGGGTATTACATAATGGATGACATCTAAGCTGTCCTTTATTTTCGAGAATGATTTGCGAAATATCGCAAGTGTACAAATATATAATCTCGCAACACTCCTAGATCTCGCTAGGTCTTCACATCTTTCTCGTGTTTTGGCTGTCGTCATCTGTTACGTCGTTTATATTATTCGTCTGCGACGCCTTCGCTATGTGTCGTTTATGGATTTCGCAGAGGTCTTGGTGTTGCGATATTATGATCCTACATCTTGCCTCTTCTCATGTCTTCTCTACGAAGAAGAGAACGTCGTGAGAATTAGTATTTTCAAAATGACGCAGCCGTTCGTTTCTTTCCTTTGTTTTTCTGCCGACAAGCTTCCGTAAATCCAGTATAACCGCTTACACGTGTTACATATTCCCCTTTTTACCGGCACATTAAATGCTAACCGGTCATCCTTTTCTTGTCTATTTAAGAAGAGATCTATCAAGGACATCTTTCTTTTCTTTTGCTTCATCTTCTTCATCTCTGCATAGAAAAGATCTATTTAACCTATGTTTCTTATTTAACTTGTGATTCGTAGGATGACAAAAACGTCGATAGATCCCCCAAAAGATCTCGTCGTTCTAAAAATGTTGAGACTTCTGTTCATTTTCCTATATTTAAACTTATAACTCCTCCTGCGATATCATTGCAAGACAAATCTACCCTTGTCGTCTGCGAAAATGTCGCTGCTGATTTTCCTCATATGTCTGAGTTTTTGTAGGATCAGAATATCGCAAGATGTAAGACATGAGAAGAGGCAAGATGTAGGATCAGAATATCGCAACACCAACACCTCTGCGAAATCCATAAACGACACATAGCGAAGGCGTCGCGCATTTAATAATATAAACGACGTAATGTATGACGACAGCCCAAAACACGAAAGATGTGAAGACCTAGCGAGATCTAGGAGTGTTGCGAGATTATATATTTGTACACTTGCGATATTTCGCAAATCATTCTCGAAAATAAAGGACAGCTTAGGTGTCATCCATTATGTAATACCCTATATAAAGAGCCGAACATGCCTATTGAGAGAGAGATCTTTTCCGAGTGTTGGGCAAGTCATTAAGAGAGAGAAAGTTTAGAGTGATTGTAATTCTTTAGCTCATTTTTCTTTTATCATGTAAACATTCAAAGAGATTAATCAATAAAAACTATAATTGTTCATCTTAAAATGGTTTGATTGTGTGGATTCTTGTGAGGGGTGTAGTGTAGGATTTCCTGCAACTACATAATGGCGCTAGAAACAGGGACTGATTGAAGAAAAAGATTAAAGATTGATTTCAAGGTTATTTAAATCAAGAAAGTGATAAAACAAGTGGATAAATCAGTGAAAATGGAGAAAACTAGAATCGAGAAATTTAACAAAAGGTTGGAGTGTAAATCGATCACAAAAACAATGATCAATGAATTCCATGAGAACATCAGAGGGAGAATACATAAACGAGATTTTTAAGGAAAGAAAATTGTAGCAATTGAGAAGACGTCACCTTTGAGAGATTGGGAAAAACAGAAAATTATGTTCACAGCAGCAGAAATACCAGAAGAAAATTTGGGGCACACATCTCCTTTGGTAATCACAGTAACCACACAGAAAGAAAAGGTGAACACGGCAAAAATTGTGGAAGAATGGACAATAAACAGAACTTCGGTGGATACAGGGAGTTCGGTGGATATAATGTTCTACCATACATATAAAGAAATGGAATACAAAGATGAAGAAAAGTCTCCTTCAACTTATCATATTCATGGCTTTGGCAAATCTGTAACAAAACCAAAAGGAGAAATAGAATTGCGAATTCTACTAGGAGAAATCGAAACTCGAGTATTATTCTGTGTAGTGGATATGGAGTCACCATACAACATGTTTTTGGGAAGATCATGGATACATGCGATTAAAGTTGTAGCGTCGACATTACATCAATGCATTAAATTTCCTATACCAAGTGGGATCGGTGAAATTAGAGGAGATGTGGATAAGGCGAGATTATGTTTTAAAATTGAAGTAAAACAATACGAAGGACGTGCAAAGAAGCGGAAAAATCGCAGGAAAATGGCGAATGAAGCAAAGAAAGAATAAGAATTTAGAATTTACATGATAAAAGCAGAGGAAGGAAAAGGTATACCTGGCGAAATTTCGGAAGAAGGGAATGGACTTGCAAAGGAGATAAAAGAGCCGACACCTATGAAAGAACCTGAGGCCAGTTACACCGCGGCAGAGCCAACAAAGGAAGTGAATGTTGGGACCAGAGAAGTACCCAAAATACTAAAAATCAGAACTAAGATGGAGGAAGATGAAGAAGAAAGAACTATTAATCTGCTGCGAGAATATAAAGACATTTTCGCATGGGATATGGATGAGATACCGGGAATAGATCCGTCTGTGGCATGTCATAAATTGGAGATTGATAAAAATATAAGACCATTCAAACAAACAATCAGAAAGACTGCAACAACGTATCATCCCCAAATAGAAGAAGAACTGAAGAAGATGATTGATGCAGGAATCATAAGACAAGCTAAATACCCGGAGTGGATAGCAAACATGGTAGTAGTTCCAAAGAAGAACAAAGGGATAAGAATCTGTATAGATTTCACTGATCTAAATAAAGCCTTCCCAAAAGATAGTTTTCCACTACCAGATATCCCACAATTGGTAGAGTCGGCAGCGGGAAATGATAGAATATCTTCTCTAGATGGATACAAAGGATATAATCAAATCCCTCTCGCTGAAGAAGATCAAGAACACACTGCTTTTTTCGCCCCAAGAGGATTATATTGTTATACAAAAATGCCATTTGGTTTGCGAAATGCTGGAGCAACATACCAAAGAATGGTGGAAAAAGTGTTTGCGAAATGGATACATAAGACACTGGAGGTGTATGTGGATGACATGTTAATAAAAAGTAAAGAAGCAAAAGATCATGTCCAAGATTTGAGAGAAATTTTTGAACAAATGAGACAGTTTAACATCAAAGTAAATCCAGAGAAGTGTATTTTTGGGGTTGCGTCGGGGAAATTTTTTAGGCTACATTGTATCAAAAGAGGGTATACAAGTTGATCCGGCGAAGGTGCAAGCAGTTCGCGACATGCCAACTCCAGCAACAATAAAAGATGTGCAGAAGCTAAACAGACTCTTGGCTTCACTAGGGAGGTTTGTTTCGCGATCATCATATAAATGCAAACACTTTTTCAACATACTCAAAAAGGGGACAAAATTTAAATGGACGAATGAATGCGAGAAAGCCCTGCAAGGAATAAAAGATTATCTGATGAATATATCTATTTTGCAAAAAGCAGAACCAGGAGAGGAATTACTACTATATTTTGCGACAACATCGCACGTATTAAGTGCTGTGTTATTGCGAGTATATGCAGGAATTGAAAAACCAATCTACTACATCAGTAAAACTTTCAATACCGCAGAGAAAAATTATTCAAAAATTGAAAAATTAATTTTGGCGTTAGTTTATGCAGCATTCAAGCTTCGCATATATTTTCAAGCACATACAGTAAGGGTATTGACAAAGGTACACATTGAATCAAGAATGAAGAATTCAAAAAGATCACCAGAGTCGAGAGATGGAATGCACAAATAGGACACTACAAAATCAACTATGAAGTACTATCTTCACCGAAGTCACAAATTGTCGCAGATTTTTAGCAATTTCCTTTAGAAGATGATGAAGCAAAGGAAGAAATGATGGATATAGAAGAAGAATATGGAAACCCAAAGGACCTATTGACAGAGCCAGATAGATGGGAAGTGTTGGTAGATGGATCGTCAAATGGAGAAGGTAACGGAATTTGAATTGTTTTGATTTCGCCAGAAGGCACTAAAATGGCTTTTTCCTTCAGACTGGAATTCACATCCACCAATAATGAAATGTAATATGAAGATGTAATACATGCTTTGAAATTCATAATAGAAATACAGTTGGAAAATGTGAGAATCACCAGTGACTCGCAGCTAGTCATTCGACAAATAAAAGGAGAATACACTACAAATGAACCATCTTTAAAGAAATACAAGAAACTTGTTGGAGACTTGTCAAATGAAAATCCTAAAAATAAAATGGAGGCACATATCAAGCAAAGATAATAGACTCATGCAGATGCTTTTGCTTTTATCTCAAGTATGATGACAGATCCAACTCACAGATGCATAAAGATACGAACACTTTTATCACCATCAATCAATAAGGAGGAAGAAGGAGAGGTAGACGTGATGATCATAGAAGATGGGGAGAAAACACCCGTTATTGAAGATTGGAGAGCCGAACTCCATGTATATTTGATGAGAGGAGAAACACCAAGAAATAGGTTGGAGGCGCATAAATTAAAAAGTCGTGCTACAAATTATGAACTAAGAGATGGGATAAGATACCGGAGATCTTTTAATGGACCTTCACTCAGGTGTTTGACACGAGAAGAATGAGAAGCAGTGTTAAAGATGTTGCATAGTGGGGATGCTAGCAATCACAGCGGCGGAAGATCTTTGGCATACAGAGCGAAAACACAAGGCTATTACTGTCCATATATGCATGAGGATGCGAAACGTGTATCAAGATGTTGCGAAGATTTCCAAAGGCATGGAAAGAAAATACATGCACCTGGAGCACTATTAACATCTTCAACAAATGTGTGGCCCTTTGGAAAATGGGGTTTAGATATTGTTGGACCGTTTTTACCAGGGTCTGGGCAAAGAAGATATCTGATTGTCGCTATAGACTATTTCACAAAATGGGCAGAAGTAAAGGCAGTACAACACATTCGTGACAAAGATATTTTTACATTCATATTTGATAATATCATATGTAGATTTGGAATTCCCGCACAATTGGTATCTGATAATGGGAAACAGTTCGAGGGACAGAATATAGAATTGTTACGTAATGCATTTAAGATAAAATGTGGAAAGTCAACTCCATTATACCTTCAGGAAAATGGGCAAGCAGAAGCAACAAATAAGAAAATCGCAGATATATTGAAGAAGAAATTAGAAGGGTACAATAAAGCATGGTGCGAACAGGTACATAATGCAGTGTGGGCTTATAACACAACCAGGCGAGAAGCCACGAGAATGTCACCTTTCGTTTAACATATGGGGTTGAGGTCATGTATACCAACGAAGTTATTATTCCAACAACAAAGAGAGAAGCTTGGGAGAAAAATCTTAGTGCATCTATTATTTTAACTAAGTTGGATGAATTAGAAGAAAAAAGAGAAAGGTCTTTGCAGCATATGTGTAGTTGCAGGAAATCCTACACTACACCCCTCACAATAATCCACACAACTAAGATATTTTTTAGGATGAATAACAATGATTTTATTGATTATTTCCTTCAAGATTCACAAGATAAAATAGAAAAGAGTTCAAGAAATTACAATCACCACAAACTTTCTCCTAATAACTTGACTAACACTCTCAAAGGAATCCCCCCGTACAACAGGTTCGTTCGGCTCTTTATATAGGGTAGTGTACAATGGATGATAGCTAAGTTGTCCTTTATTTTCGGGAATGACTTGCGAGATATCGCAAGTGTACAAATATATAATCTCGCCACTCTCCTAAATCTCACTGGGTCTTCACATCTTTCTCGTGTTTCGGCTGTCGTCATTCACTGCGTCATTTATATTACTCTTCTGCGACGCTATCGCAATGCTTTCGTTTATTGATCTCGCGAGGTATGGTTGTTGCGATATTCTGATCCTATATCTTGCCTCTTCTCATGTCTTCTCTGCGAAGGAGAGAATGTCATGAGAACCAATATTTTGAAATGTCGCAATCGTTTGTTTTCCATCAATTTTCTCCGACAAGATTCCGTAAATTTAGGAATGACCAAGCACACGTATCTAAAATTTTCCTTTTACCGCACATTTAATGTTATCCTAAGCACTCTTTTCTTGTCTATTTAAAGGAGAATTCCTTATGAAAGCATTTCTTTTCTTTTACTTCGTCTTCTTCATCGTCTGCAACTTTTCTTCTGCTGCTTTTCTTCATCGTCTTCTTCATCGTTTTCCTGCTACTATTTTTCTTCTACTGTTTCTATGGCATCAAGGTTTGTTAATTTTGCTGAATTTGATCATTTTATGATTGATCTCTCTTATTGAAGTTGTTTTATTCTGATAATGTTCTTCTTTTAATGACTCCTCTGCCATTTTTGTTTTAGCAAGAACAAATCCAGCACCAAGTTCACCGTTGTGAACCCTAATATCTCCCTGGGTTCGCAACCTAAATCCACTGCCTCTAAAAGAAAGCCTGCGAGTAACAAGGTATTTAAGAAATATTTATTCTTATAATAACAATATTGTTGCCTCTGTTTCTTATTTATCTTGTAATTCGCAGGATGACAAAAATGTTGATAGGTCCCCCAAGAAGCCTCGCCATTCTAAACCTGTTGCGCCTTCTGTTACCTTTCCTATATTCAAACTTACAACCCCTACTGCGAAATCTTCGCAAGATATTCCTACTGTTTCCTCTTGCGAAAATACTATCAAAGATAACATTTCTATGCCTGAATTTCTCATAGATCAACTCCCTCATAATAGTCCCACTGCGAATGAGCCTATTTCTTCTTCCATTGTTAATGCCTCTAACATTTCTCCAGTCATTAACCCTCATGAGATTTCTTCTTCTCGTGATATTCCTTTAACAAAAGATGACTCATCTCTTCCTTCTTCTATCACCGTTACTTCCTTTTCTGAGCAAATCCCTCTTACCAAAGAAAATTTAGAAGGAATAGATGTGGCCTTCAAAGTCCTATCAGATATTGTGAACGATGCTAAGAAGACTTCTATCGACCCTATCAAATCTGATATTTGCGAGATTTTGAGCAAACGCCTTGGCCCTGATAGAATTTCGCAAACATCCTTGGAGCAAGAAATTAACACTTTGAAGAATGATCTCCAAGCTATGACTGCAAAATGTAATATTCTCCAACTTGAGAATCAAAAATTTCAAAATATCTCGCTGGATCGTGATAATCTTCGCAAGAAGAATGAAGAATTAAAAGGTATACTCTTGCCTCTGTATTTTCCATTTTTTTTTTATTTTTTTTTTATTTTTTTATTGAACCTCAAGCCCTTGTTCGCCCTCCAAGCTTTAAACCAGAAACGAAAAATGGAGATATATCAGTTGGAATCTACTGTTGAAGAAGTTCGAGTTGATAGAGATGCTTGGATGGAGCAATATAACCAATTAGATAATCTTCATACATATTCTGTTGATCAAATAGATAATCTTTCTAAAGAAAATGTTGGTTTAGCTCAGAAAGAAGACTCATTAAGTAATGAATTATCTCGCCTCTCTTACTCTTTGACTAAAGCTAATTTGGAGTTGGAAACTTTATCAGATGAGAATGGAACTCTTTCTCAAGAAAAGCGAACTCTATTAAACAAGGTGGCGATTTACTCTCAACAATCTGATGTTTGTCAAAAATTATGTAAAGAGCAAGAACAATCTCTTTGCTCGCTGAAAAATCAACTTGAATAAGTTATCACGAGAAGGATAAACTTATTCAGGTAGAATAATCTTAAGTGTAAAGGCAAACCAATTCAAGGATCAATGTTCCAAATTAGAAAAGTCAAATTCTTCTCTTACAAAAGAAAATGCCTTACTTGTTTCCAACGAAAAAAGTTGGCGATCTCGTCTGAAAGGTTTAGTTGGAGATAATTTTGACAATGTCATGGATCACTTGGAGAATAGTTGTTCAGCTTTAATCCAACATCTTACCTCGCAGAAGGAAGGTAGTCATAGAAGTTGACTGCCTCATCTATTCTTCTTTTATTGAGCCTTCATATTTTTTTGTTTGTATAATTCCTTTTATTCTTTGTCTTGCAGAGTCTGAGAAAAATCTTCACTCCTCCATTACTTCTTTGAAATCCGACTACTCAAAAATTCGCAAGGAGAATGGAATACTCGCTGCTTCCCTTGTGCGTTCTCGCGACAGTAGAAAGAAGATTCGACTATATGCGTGATCAGAAAGATATAGAGAGTAAAAATCAACAAAGCACTCCTTCGTCAATTTCATCTTAAAGCCGAAGTTCTTGTGAATGATGTTTTACTATCTAAATCTCTTGATCCCGTATCCTGTCGAACCTCCGGAAGTAAGTGATGATGAAGTTCCTAATCCTCCCGATAGCGATTATGATTATAATAGTGGCGAAGAACTCGAAAATGAAGAAACTATCTCTCCCAATAAAACCATCAATGATGATGTCGCGAATGAAGATGTCAGTGAATATGGATCTCTTGGAAATATATTAGTTAGCGAAAATATAGATAAAGTTGTTGAAGAAAACCCAAAGATCTCCTTCGAGGTGAAAAAGCTAATATTTGAGAAATGACTTTCTCTTGTAATCTTTCTTCTTGTACTATTGCTCCTTTATGTACTTCAATCATCTTTTTTGATGTATGTACTCATCTACTTATTACTATTCTTTCTTTTAATGAGTATAATTTTTGGTATTTAATAATTGCTATTCCATTATTCTCATTTATGTTGAAATTCACTATTGCGACAAGATCGCAGGACGTCTTTACACTTTCATGTAATGACCCATTGATCTTGCCTTATCATTGTTTTTGTGTGGTCTTATTTTTCCTTCCTAGTTAAAGGTCTTATTTTTCCACCCCTCATTTGCGACAATATGACAGGCCTAAAAATTCTTGCGAACTTGAAGCCCCATGACATTTCCGTCGTGAGACAAAATCGCAGGACGTCATTACACTTTCATGTAACGACCCATTGATCTTGTCTTATCATTTTCTTAGTATTTTTGCCTCTCAGATGATTTTGTTGCGACAATATGACAGGCCTAAAAATTCTTGCGAACTTAAAGCCCCATGACATTGCCGTCTTGCGACGAAATCGCAGGACGTCTTTACACTTTCATGTAAAGACCCATTGATCTTGTCTTACCCTCGCGTTAGTATTATTGCCTCTTCAGGATCATCTCACAAATATGACAAGCCTAAATTTTCTTGCGAAAATAGAGCCTCATGACATTTGCGTCTTTTGACACTTATCGGCTCTCCCTAATGGAGGGTGCCGCCTTATCATCTCCCTGGTTGCCCCTTCAAGGAGGCGTACATCGGCCATACAAGACTAGCTCCTCCCATCCGGTCTTAACAACAACCAGTTTTTTTTCAGCCTCTTATCCCTTATACCTATAGGGTTTATGGTTACGAGACCGCACCCTAAGTGGAGTTTTCTTCGGGCAGAGTGCAAAGATGTGCCAAGACTTGCCAAGAATGGCCGAGACACTTCAAATGCCCTGGCACTCTTGGCTCAACCGTGTAACTCGGGCACCTTGGTCATACACTGACTCCTTGGAAGAGACCCTCGGTTGTCCAACCAGGGTATAACCTTATATATATAGTTGGAAATCCAAGGTATCTCCCCCGGATAGGCTTTCATGGGCCCCAAATTTTCATGACTCAGGTTCCAGGGGCGTTGTAACCTTTTCCTCGAGCCATGTCAAGAGATACCCCCTTATATGACGCACTTTAGGTCTTACATTTGCCTCTTACTTAAATATCATTCGCGAACTAGGTGTACGCCATAAAGGTTCGTCCCATTCACTCACGCATTCATTTCTGTCAATTCGTTCAATCATTCATTTTTGGTTATCTCTTGTTAATTCATTTGCGAGATATTCGCATATTCTTTCGTAATTTCGCAAGTCGCAGGAACATTTCATATGAATTCATTTCATTTCATTCATTTAACATTTCAGAACTTATTCTTTCCTTTCCATCTTCTATGGGTAATATTTCTTGAGATATAATCTATTCCATGGTCTACCCAATCTCTGGCCCACATCTTTGCCCTCAGGATCCATTAATCTATATGCCCCTGTTCCAACTATCTCCTTGATGATATAAGGTCCATCCCACTTTTTCTCCAACTTGCCACCACTTTCTCGCTGATATATTGGTGTTTCTCGCAATACCATATCACCTGGTTGAAACTCGCGTGTTTTGACACGTTTGTTATATTCTCTGGCCAATCTTCACTGATAATTCTCCATATGTTGTAGTGCTCTTTCTCTTTTTTATTCTAATTCATCTAATTTAACCAAAATGTTACCCGCACTAAGATTTTTATCCCAAGCTTCTCTCTTTGTTGTTGGAATAATAACTTCTGTCGGAAGTAGAGCTTCAACACCATAGGTTAGACAAAACGGTGACATCCCCGTATCTTCTCGCCTTGTTGTATTATAAGCCCATACTGCATTATGCACTTGCTCACACCATGCCTTATTATGCCCTTCTAATTTTTTCTTCAATATATCAGCGATTGTTTTATTTGTTGCTTCCGCCTGTCCATTGGCTTGCGGGTATAAAGGAGTTGATTTCCCACACTTTATTTGAAATGCATTAAGCAGTAATTCTATATTTTGTCCCTCAAACTGTTTCCCATTGTCAGATACCAACTGTGCTGGAATTCCAAATCTTCATATTATGTTTTCGAATATGAAAGTAAAAATATATTTATCGCGAATGTGTTGTACCGCTTTTACTTATGCCCACTTTGTGAAATAATATGTAAAGGACAATCGAGATATCTCCTTTGCCCCATGTACCTGTAAAAATGGTCCTACAATATCTAATCCCCACTTTCCAAAAGGCCATACACTTGTTGAAGAGGTTAATGGTGCTCTGGTGCATGTATTTTCTTTACGTGTCTCTCGACAATCTTCGCAACGTCTTGATATTTTTTTGCATCTTCATGCATATATGGCCAATAATAGCCTTGTATTTTTGCCTTATGTTCTAAAGATCTTCCGCCACTATGATTGCCAGCATCCCCACTGTGTAGCATTTTTAACACTGCTTCTCCTTCCTTTCGTGTTAAACATCTAAGCGAGGGTCCATTAAAGGATCTTCGGTACAATACCCCGTCTCTTAATTCATAATTTGTTGCACGTCTTTTTAATTTGTGCATCTCTAATCTATTTCTTGGTGTTTATACTTTCATTAGATAAGCATGAAGTTCTGTCCTCCAATCCTCGCAATGGGGTCTTTGTGTTTCATCTTCTATGAGTATTACTTCTGCTTCTTCCTCTTCCTATTTGTTGATTGACGGTGATTGAAGTGTCTGTATTTTTATGCATCTCGCAGATGGATCTGTCATCATACTTGATATAAAAGCAAAAGCATCTGCGAGTCTATTGTCTTTTCTTGATATGTGTCTCCACTTTATTTTTGGTATCTTCGCTGACAATTCTTCAACAAGTTTTTTGTATTTTTTCAAGGATGCTTCGTTTGTAGTATACTCTTCTTTTATCTGGCGAATAGCTAATCGAGAATCACCGGGTAACTCTTACATTCTCCAACTTCATTTCTATTGCAAATCGCAAAGCATGCACTATAGCTTCATACTCTGTTTCATTGTTGGTAGATGTGAATTCCAATCTAAAAGAGAAAGCCATTTTATTGCCCTCTGGCGAAATTATAATGATCCCAACTCCGTTACCTTCTCCATTTGACGATCCATCTACCAATATTTCCCATCTGTTTGGCTCAGTTAATAAATCCCTTGGATTCCCATGTTCTTCTTTCTATATCCATCATTTCTTCCATCGCTTCATCCTCTTCTAATGGAAATTCTGCTAAAAAGTCTGCAACAACTTGTGATTTGGGTGAGGATAACACCTCATATTTGAGTTTGCAATGACTTACTTGAGCGTTCCATCTTTCAACCCTTCCTGATCTTTTTGAATTTTTCATTACTGACTCAATTGGTACTTTTGTCATTACCTTTACCGTGTGTGCTTCGAAATAGATGCGAAGTTTAAACGTTGAGTAAACTAATGCAAAAATTAATTTTTCAATTTTTGAATAATTTTTCTCTGCGGCATTGAATGTTTTGCTGATGTAATAGATTGGTTTTTCCACACTGCGTCTATTCGCAATAATACTTTCACTTAGTGCATGCGAGGTTGTCGCGAGGTAAATTAGTAATTCCTCCCCGGTTCTCGCTTTTTGCAAGATTGATATATCCATTAGATGTTCTTTTATTCCTTGTAATGCTTTTTCACATTCATCTCATCCAACTAAACTTCGCTCCCTTTTTAAGTATGTTGAAGAAATGTTTGCACTTATCGATGATCGCGAGATGAATCTTCCTAGCGAAGCTAATAGTCCATTTAATTTTTGCACATCTTTCATCATTCTTTGGTGTTGGCATATCGCGAATCGCTTGTACTTTCTCCGAATTAACTTGTATTCCTTCTTTTGACACAATGTATCCTAAATTTTTTCCAGATGCCACCCCAAAAGTACATTTTTCGGGATTTACTTTGATGTTGAAAAGTCTCATTTTTTCAAAAATTTCCTTCAAATCTCGCACGTGATCTTTTGCTTCTTTGCTTTTTATTAACATGTCATCCACGTATACCTCTAGTGTTTTATGTATCCATTGTTCGAACACTTTCTCTACCATCCTCGATACGTTGCACCAAAGATTTCGCACTAAATGGCATTTTTGTGTAACAATATAATCCTCTTGGGGAGAAAAAGGCAAGATGCTCTTGGTCTTCTTCAAAGAAGAGGAATTTGATTGTATCCCTTATATCCATCAAGAGAGGATATCCTTTCATTTCCGGGCTATTCAACCATTTGCGGAATATCCGCAAGGTAAAACTATCTTTGGACAAGCTTTGTTTAGATCAAGAAAATCTATGCAAATTCTTATTCCTTTCTTCTTCTTTGGGACTACAACCATATTCGCTATCCATTCGGGTATTTTGCTTGTCTAATAATTCCGGATCAAGCATCTTCTCAATTCTTCTTCTATTTGAGGATGATATGTTGTTGCAATTTTTCTAATCCTTTGCTTGAATGGTCTTGCATTTTTGTCAATCTCTAATTTATGGCACGCTACGATGGATCTATTCCGTGCATCTCATCCATATCCCATGCGAAAATATCTTTTGTAATCTCGCAACAAATCAATAGTCTTTCTTTCCTCGTCTGCCTCCATTTTAGTCCCAATTTTTAACATCTTTGGTTCTTCTTCAGTTCCAATATTTACTTCCTTTGTTGGTTCTGCCGCAGTGTAGCTAGCCTTCGGTTCTTCGCAAGATCATTCTCTTCATCATATATTCCTTTTCCTTCTTCCGCTCTTATCATGTAAGTTCTAAATTCTTCTTCCTTTTTTGCTGTTTTTGCCATCTTCTTGCGATCTTTTCGCCTCTTCACATGTTCTTCATAATGTTTTACTTCGATTTGATGATACATTCTTCCTTTATCGGTATCTCCTCTGATTTCTCCAATCCCACTCGGCATAGGAAATTTAACACATTGATGAAATGTTGATGCTACAACTTTTATTGCGTGTATCCATGGCCTTCCCAACAGCATGTTATATGGTGATTCCATATCCACTACGCATAACATCACATTTGTTTCAATTTCTCCCAACAAAATTCGTATTTTTATCTCCCCTTTAGGTTTTGTTATCGATTTGCCGAAACCATATATATGATATGTTGCGGAAGTCATATCTTCATCTTTGTACCCCAATTTCTTATAAGCATGATAAAACATTATATTCACTGAGCTCCCTGTGTCCACCAAGGTTCTATTTATTGCCCACTCTTCCACTGCTTTTGTTAATTTTCCCTCTTCTTTGCTCGCATTTATCGTAATCATCAATGGAGATGTGTGATTTAAATTCTCTCCTGATATCTCCGTTACAGTGAACATAATCTTCTGTTTTTCCCATTCTTTCAAGGGTGATGATTTCTCTGCTGTTATAATCTTCTTTCCTTCAAAATCTCTTTTGTGTATTCTTCCTTTGATGCTTTCATGAAATTCATTAACCATCGCTTTTGTAATCATATTACATTCCAATTCTTCATTACTCTCTTTGATCCTAATTTTCTCCAATTTATCCATCATACTTTTGATTTTAATAATTTTAATGACAATATTCAATCTCTTATCTTCAATCACTCCCTGTTTCTAGCGCCAATATGTAGTTGCAGGAAATCCTACACTACACCCCTCACAATAATCCACACAACTAAGACATTTTTTAGGATGAATAACAATGATTTTATTGATTATTTCCTTCAAGATTCACAAGATAAAATAGAAAAGAGTTCAAGAAATTACAATCACCACAAACTTTCTCTCTCCTAATAACTTGACTAACACTCTCAAAGGAATCCCCCCTTACAACAGGTTCGTTCGGCTCTTTATATAGGGTAGTGTACAATGGATGACAGCTAAGTTGTCCTTTATTTTCGGGAATGACTTGCGAGATATCGCAAGTGTACAAATATATAATCTCGCCACTCTCCTAAATCTCGCTGGGTCTTCACATCTTTCTCTTGTTTCGGCTGTCGTCATTCATTGCGTCATTTATATTACTCTTCTGCGACGCTATCGCAATGCTTTCGTTTATTGATCTCGCGAGGTATGGTTGTTGCGATATTCTGATCCTACAATATGGAAAATTATCAGCGAAGTTTAGCCCGAGAATATAATAAACGTGTTAAAACACGTGAATTTCAACCAGGCGATTTAGTTCTGCGAGAAACACCGATATATCAGCGAGAAAGTGGTGGAAAGCTTGCGGAAAAATGGGATGGACCTTATATCATCAAGGAGATAGTTGGAACAGGGGCATATAGATTGATGGACCCTAAGGGTAGAGATGTGGGACGCAGACTCGATAGACCATGGAATAGATTATACTTAAAGTGATATTACCCATAAAAATTATGGTGAAGAAGTAGACTGCGGAATGATACATGATTGAGGCAGAAAGAATTAAATATTTCATTTTTATTCTCGAAAAACATGTGAATATTTCGCATAGAAAACGACGAAAAGTTATTAAAGATCAGCGAAATTACATAAGATCTTACATATACAGAAGGATCAAAAAATAATCAGAAAGTGGCGAACTTATTATGGCGTACACCCTAATTCGCGAACACAATTTCGCAAAAGTCAAAAGACCCTAAAGTGCGTCATAGTAGGGGGTACCTAATACGTATAAAACAAATTTGACAAAATAATCAAAATGGGACGAACCTTCATGGCGTACACCCTAGTTCGCGAATAAAATTTCGTAAGAGGCAAAGTACCTAAAGTGCGTCATGTAAGGGGGTATCTGAACGTGGCTCAGGGAAAAGGTTACACCGCCCCGGAACTCCGAGTCATGGAGATTGGGGGTAATAACACCCATACAGAGAGATACCTTGGATTTCCAACTATATATATAAGGTTATACCATGGTTGGACGACCGAGGGTCTCTTCTAAGGAGTCAAAGCATATGATCAAGGCGCCGAGGTACACGGTTGAGCCAAGAGTGCAGGGCATTTGAAGTGTCTCGGCCATTCTTGGCAAGTCTTGGCTTATGTTGCACTCGGCCCGAAGAAAACTCCAATTAGGGTGCAGTCTCGTAACCATAAGCCTTATAGGTAAAATGAATAAGAGGCTGCGAAAACAACTGGTTGTTGTTAAGACCGGATGGGAGGATCTAGCCTTGTATGGAAGAAGTACGCCTTCTTGAAGAGGAAACCAGGGATAAGATAAGGGCGGCACCCTCCATTAGGGAGCTGATAGTGTCAAAAAATACGTAAATGTCATGAGGCTTCTTACTTACGGGAGTATCAAGGCTTGTCATATTTATGCAACAATCCTGAAGAGGCAAAAATACAAAAGAGTAGCTAAGACGAGATCAATGGGTCCTTACATGCAAATGTAATGACGTCCTGCGATTTCGTCGCAAAGACGGCAATGTCATGGGGCTTTACGTTCGCAAGAATATTTAGGCCTGTCATATTTTCGCAAGAAAAATATCCTACAGAGGCAAAAATACTAAAGAAATGATAAGACAATATCAATGGGTCATTACATGAAAGTGTAAAGACGTCCTGCGATTTTGTCGCAACAATGAGAGGTGGCAAAATAAGACCTTTAACTAGGAAGGCAAAATAAGACCACACTTGAGAAATGATAAGGCAAGATCAATGGGTCATCACATGAAAATGTAAGGACGTCCTGTGATCTTGTCGCAATGAAAAATTTACATAAACAGTTTGAATATAGATAACAGAGATCTTTCATCGCCAAAAAGATAATGGAAAACAAAATGGGAATTGTTAAACATCAAAGATTGTCTTCAAAGCAAGAAAGATGAATATTAAAAGAGTATATACATCTCAAAGATGATTGAAGTACATAAAGAAGTAACAATGCAAGAAATAAAATTACAAGAAAAGTTCATTTCCCAATATCAATTTTTTCGCCAGAAGGAGATAATGGATGATCTTCAACAATTTTATTAGCCTCACCACTTCCCACATTTTTTCCAGTCACCGCATTCTCTCCAGACCCTCCTTCAACTAAATTATTATTGACAGCTTCATTAGGTGGAATCACCTCTTCATTTGCGGAATCTTCTCCGCTTTCATAATCATAATCGCTATCAGGAGGGTTAGGAATTTCATCATCACCTACTTCCAGAGGTTCGACAGATACATGATCAAGGGATTTGGACAATAACACATCATTCACAAGAACTTCAGCTTTGAGGTTGTTTATGGGTGAAAACTACTCCTGCAGAATTTGGCAATTTGGGGTGTGGATGGGGAATGAATTTAAACCTTAAACAAATGCACTGCGCGGTGAGTGCTTGTAGATTCGAGAGATCAATCTGTGCAAGTCCGGCCTAAACCAAGAAATGGCCGTTCCAGACTTGTTTCGTTCACAAAGTGAAGGAGATGGGGTTGATCTTAGGGAGGGAAGCGAAGAAGGTGTTGAGATTTTGAAAGTGTATACTTGCTTATGACTTGCAACAGGAAAGTGAACAAGCTCACGATTGGTGTAAGCAGGCTCTGGGTGTTTTCTTGTTGTTTTTCTCCGTTGTTTGGAAATAGGGCGGAGAACCTATTTATACAAGTCATTGAGTCTTATTCACGTCTCTCGTGGGAAGTGGAGGAAGTGGAGTGATGGAGTAGTGGAGTTGTGCGTTGGTGATACACGACCAGCCTTGTCCACTTCTCCTGTTCATCTCTAACCGTCCATGACTTCCTAACACGTTCTTGTGATGGCGCGTTGCACGCCGCACGCTGTAAACCGCCAGACCAATACCCCGGTATGTATCCCCCGCCTTGTGACATGATTGATGTTCGGAATGTGTGGATCGTGGATCCACGAAAGATAGCATGTATCGTCTTGAATTGAATAATCGTTATTCAGAAGTCGATACTTGTGAAGTATCATATGTATTTTATGCAGTACTACATCATGGTGTGGTAAAGTGATGGGTAATGACACCTTACTAACCAATTAACTCCCTGACCAGGTGTATAACCAAGTCAGTGAAGTTGGACGGATGAGATGATCTTTGAGATACTCATCTGCGACCGTTGATGAAGTTAGGGTTTTGAAGAGGTGCGCAGCATCACTCTTCACAGCTTGGTCGAAACCAAGCTTGGGATACAACTTTGGCCTAACCGACCATACATGTGTGTAGATGGCATGATGGTGTAGGCGCCTATACCCCATTACCTCATGAAAGTATGATCTCGCTTATGGAGTTGGATTCCGTATTGGTTCTACAGTGGATATTCCATACCTGCTTGGGGGTGATGGAATTGATCCGGGTCATCCAATCATGCTTATGGAGTTGGATGATCATCATATCCGACCGATACGGTCAATCCGATGCTCAATCGGGCTAGTATAACACACCGAGAGGGGCTCAATCGGGCTAGTATAACACACCGAGAGTCGGCCCGTACGTGTATTTCGTACATGGTTTCATTATAATGCTTGAGGTTCGTGTTACTCGTAAGAGTAACACTCGAGTCGTCATGCCATACCGATAATGAGTACTGGAAATACAAGGCCGATTAGAAATTCACGGGATGGGATTGTTGCCACATGCTCCAACCTCGGAGGAATTTCATGTATTCACAAAATGGGATTGTTGCCACATGCTCCATTCTTGGTGAATTAAGTGAGGGAGTATCCAACACTTATTAATGGCTTTATCTTTTACAAGATGTCAGCGCATAATTATTTTCTGGTTTTTTTACAATTCTAACCTTAAATGAAAATCCACCATCAACAGAGGTGAAATTGGCGAAGGAGTGATTTCTGATGATTCCTACTCTCTATATCTTTAGAGTAAGCAAGATAGTTGAATCTTCTTTCTGCCTGATCGCGAGAGCGAGCAAGAGAAGTGGCGAGGAGTCCATTTTCTTTGTGAATTTCGGTATAGTCAGATTTCAAAGCGGAAATGGAGGAGTGAAGATTCTTCTCGGATTCTGCAAAAATAAAGAGTAAAGAAAAACATTCAGATTTTTCTTGAATTCGCAAGGAAAATACTATAAATTCAAGAAAACAAATCGATTAAGGTAGTCAAATATCATGACTACCTTCCTTTTGCGAGATAATATATTGGGTTAAAGCCAAACAACTATTCTCCAAATGATTCATGGCATCACAAAATTATCTCCAACCAAACCTTTTCGGTCCGAGATCGCAAGCTCTTTTCGTTAGAAACAAGTAAGGCGTTTTCCTTCGCAAGAGAAGAGTGGGATTCTTCTAACTTGGAATATTGATCTTTGAGTTGGCTTGTTTTTACACTTAAAGTTATTCTACCTTGGATAAGTTTATCCCTTTCAACAGTAACTTCTTCGAGTTTACTTCTCAACGAACAGAGAAATCGTTCTTGTTCTTTACACATTTTTTGACAGACATCAAGTTGTTGCGAGGAAATAGCCACCTTGTTTAACAGAGCTCGCTTCTCTTGAGAAAGAGTTCCATTTTCATCTGATAAAGTTTCCAACTCCAAATTAGCTGTTGTCAATGAGTAAGAGAGGCGAGATAATTCGCTACTTAATGAGTCCTGCTTCTGAACTAAGTCAGCATTTTCTTGAGAAAGATTATCTATTTGATCAACAGAATATGTATGAAGATTATCTAATTGGTTATATTGTTCCATCCAAACGTCTCTATCCATTCGAGTTTCTTCAACAACAGATTCCAACTAATATATCTCCATTTCCGCTTCTGATTCAAAGCTTGAAGGGCGAACAAGGGCTTGAAGATTTTTTTAAAAAAAAAGGGAGGGGAGTTGTACCTTTTAATTCTTCGTTCTTCTTGTGAAGATTATCACGATCCAGTGAGACGTTTTGAAGTTTTTGATTCTCAAGACGGAGAGTGTCACACTTTGCAGTCATGGCTTGGAGATTGTTCTTCAAAATTTTAACTTCTTGTTCTAAAGATGTTTGCGAAATTCTGCCAGAACCAAAGTATTTACTCAAAATCTCGCAGACATTAGACTTGATGGGATCGACGGAGGTCTTCTTGGCATCATTCATAATATCCTATAAAACTTTGAAAGTCACGTCCATTCCCTCCAAATTTTCCTTAGTAAGAGGGATAGACTCGGAGGAAGAGGTAGTGACGACAGAGGAGGGGAGAGTTGAATCGTCTTTCGTCGCATAAATGTCATGTGAAGATGAAGTCTGATGAAGGTTAATGACTGGGGGAAAGGCAGAGGCATCGATAGTAGGATAAGAAAATGGTTCATTCACAACAGGACTATCATGAGGAACTTCATCTATGAAAAACTCAGACATATGAGGAAAATCAGCAGCGACATTTTCGCAGACGACAAGGGTAGATTTGTCTTGCGATGATATCACAGGAAGAGTTGTAAGTTTAAATATAGGAAAAGGAACAGAAGTCTCAACATTTTTAGAACGACGAGATCTTTTGGGGGATCTATCGACGTTTTTGTCATCCTGCGAATCACAAGTTAAATAAGAAACAGAGGCAACAATATTGTTATTAGAAGAGTAAATGTTTCTTAATACCTTGCTATTCACAAGGCTTTCTCTTGTGTGCAACGGATTTTGGTTGCGAACCCTTGGATGTTTTAGGATTTTGAACTGTGAATTTGGTAACAGGGACGTTCTTACTAAAACAGAAACAATAAAAGAATTAAGCAGAGATGAACAAAATCAAATAAAGTAATCTCAGTAGAAGAATTCAAATGGATCACATGTAGGATGATATACAAACCTTGATGGCTCCATAAGAACAGTAGCAGGGAAGATTCACAGCAAGATGAACAATAGCAAAAAGTTGCAGATGACAAAGAATTCACAAAGAATGCAGAGATGAAGAAGATGAAGTAAAAGAAAAGAAAGATGTCCTTGATAGATCTCTTCTTAAATAGACAAGAAAAGGATGACCGGTTAGCATTTAATGTGCCTGTAAAAAGGGGAATATGTAACACGTGTAAGCGGTTATACTGGATTTACGGAAGCTTGTCGGCAGAAAAACAAAGGAAAGAAACAAACGGCTGCGGCATTTTGAAAATACTAATTCTCATGACGTTCTCTTCTTCACAAAGAAGACATGAGAAGAGGCAAGATATAGGATCAGAATATCGCAACACCAACACCTCTGCGAAATCCATAAACGACACATAACGAAGGCGTCGCAGACGAATAATATAAACGATGTAACAGATGACGACAGCCAAAACACGAGAAAGATGTGAAGACCTAGCGAGATCTAGGAGTGTTGCGAGATTATATATTTGTACACTTGCGATATTTCGCAAATCATTCCCGAAAATAAAGGACAGCTTAGCTGACATCCATTATGTAATACCCTATATAAAGAGCCGAACATGCCTATTAAGAGAGAGATCTTTTCCGAGTGTTGGGCAAGTCATTAAGAGAGAGATAGTTTAGAGTGATTGTAGTTCTTTAACTCATTTTTCTTTTATCTTGTAAACATTCAAAGAGATTAATCAATAAAAAACTATAATTGTTCATCTTAAAATGGTTTGATTGTGTGGATTCTTGTGAGGGGTGTAGTGTCGGATTTCCTGCAATTACAGTTGGAACATTTTTTGGTTTTTGTTCAAGGAACTGGTTAGTGTAAATATACTCTTATACTATTTTGGTAATGATGATCATCATGGTACTGAATTTGGTTCAAATTTAAGTAAGGACTTTGGATTTTCCTGTTATCTAGAGAATGAATGTATGGATTGTTGAAAAAAAAATGATTCTTAAATCATGGTGGGGTTTTGTATGCAGAATTGCAGATGGGTTTTAGCAATGTTGGATGAGTTTGGATTTGGCTATACTAATTGTTGAATTAATATTCTGTCATGCTAGGATTAGTAGTAATAGTACTAGGCTTGCACATAGATTTTTTTTGGACTTGGGCTTAAAATTGTCTTTGAATTAATCTTACTCCAACAACATTTTATAAACTGGATTAATACCTTAGTTTCTACCATCTTAAACAACATTTATGTACCCTATTGATTCACTAATTTAGTCATTCCTACCTATCTCTACTTAACAATCATTGGAATTTTAGAATCATACACCAAGAACATTGCTTGTTTGTACATATCATGTTCACGTAACACTAAACTAAATTATTCATGTTGACTAGTATGAATAGCACGTGTGTAAATGATCTCTGAATGTCCTCCACTTGTCGCAACACAGATGACTATCAACATAGAAAAGTCGATTAGACAAGTCACAAGAGATATAATTTGATTTATGGAAAAAAGAAATGGCGGGAGGGGGTAGTTTTTCTCACCGAAAAGGTGAGAATGCATTGGAAATCAAACCAATTAAGTCTTAAAATGATGTTTCTTTTCTTCATTATCATTATCCCAATTGCCTCCATTAGAGTCCAAACCAGAAATCCCATTTCAAATTTGAGACTAAGAGAGGGAGACAAAAATTCATCTTGAATTTTTGAGAAATTTTTTTCATCAATCCCTTGCAATCAAAATTCATCAGAGAAGCATTCAACACCAAATGGATATTCCTCTAAGAGCAATAGAGAGCAATATCTCTGATGCACCAGTGAGGAATGATAATTGCAGCCAATTGGTTAATAATATCTCCGAGAATCGGGGTACTACATCATCCATTTCCAGGATTCAGAAAATGCCTCCTAGGTGGAGAGAAGATCCTCCATTTCAAGATTGTATAACTGAACATGGAGAAAGCAAAGATTTATGAGGGGAGTGGTGCAAATTGAAGAAGAACCAATGGCTACTGAGAACTGCGAAGAAATCCTGTCTGATATAGATTCTGATCCTGGTGATGGTGTTAATGATGAGTTCGTTGACGGGGGTATTGGTGGTGCAGCGGCTGCCGGACTCGGACCCATTAGGACATGGCTCGTTGTGACTGTTGAACACCCTACCGAAGGTACGTATGTGATTAACGAGGGGGTGGTGCTTATTGGTCTTAAATATGCTGTGGCTGGAGGGTGAAGATATAGATTTGATACTATCACTTTGCCTGCTGCCGTCAGAAGAGAGCTTCTTCATCGTGATACTCAGCCAACACCCTCTCATGGAATTCCCTATACCCCGCTTTATTATGTAGTCCTCGTTAGTTGTCGGAGCAAAGATCTGTAATAGCTGCATTGTGGAGGAAGGTAATGGTCAGCGAAATCCAGCAAGTGTAATACCACCAGCAAACCGATCGAGCTAAAGACCAAGACTCCACGCTTCTCAAATGATCGCATCTCGAGCAACCATCTCCAAGGACTAAGCGATAATCAATCCAGGTGATAGAATGTAGTTGTTTGTGTTTGCTAATAGATGAATGATTAGGTTGGAACATTTTTTGGTTTTTGTTTAAGGAATTGGTTAGTGTAAAATATATACTCTTAGCCTTTGTTTTTGGTTTTGGGTTATACTATTTTGGTAATGATGATCATGATGGTACTGAATTTGGTTCAAATTTAAGTTAGCAGTTTGGATTTTCCTGTGAACTAGAGAATGAATGTATGGATTGTTGAAAAAAATTGATTCTTAAATCATGATGGGGTTTTGTATGCATATGGGATTTAGCAATGTTGGATAAGTTTGGATTTGGCTATACTGATTGTTGAATTAATATTCTGTCATGCAAGGATAATGGTAGTAGCTTAGCCATAAATGGTCTTTTATGGAGCTTGGTCAAGTGTCTGTCGCTTGGCTATTAACGCCTTTTCAATGCCATGCGCACCCTCTTCAAAACCGCCATTACTCTGCTAAACGTACCCTATTTCCAAAGACTAAATCTAGTTGCTTAATTCATTAGATTTTACTCCAATTAATAGGTGCATTGTTAGGTCAACCGTTTGGTTTTATGCATTCATAGAAGGCAAGTCTATCAGATGAGTTATTTATAACCATTCAGGTTGGGGTAAAAGGTTAACTTGAGGAGGAAGAGGATCTTGGACTAGTTTTTATTGTTGTCTTCTTGTTTGTTGTTGAATCCATTAAAACACTTACACAAGCACCAAAATATTTTAATGGATTTAGCAGCAAACAAGAAACAACAAAAAAACCAAGTCCAAGCATTAGTACTAGTGTTTGGGATTAATGGGGTGAAAGAGTAGTAAAGGAGGAGGAAATGGAAATATAGGTTTGGGGTAAAAGGGATGAATGAGTTGCAAAGCATGAGGAGGAAGAGGAAGAATTTCTTCTTTGTGAGTTGCGGAGCATCAAATGATTCATCTATAGATTCCAACTATCCTTTGGTCCATATGGAATAGCAGAAACAGGTTATTATAACTAATCTTATACAACTATAGATGGGAAGCTTGGTGGATTGATTCATCTTGTTACCTACCTCCTTCGAGTCGAGACCATGCGTTCGAATTTGGGCATAAGCTTTTTTATTTATTTTTTGAAAGTCAGTTAATGACTGTTGGGTTGGAGAATAAAAAATCCCTTAACGTAGCCGGGCCAAGTCTTGTCGCGATTCTGACCCATTTCATGTATACCCATACCCAGTAATAAATAGAACTGGCGTGTCTATAAAACGCACATTATGGACACGCATACTAGCGTGTCTAATAAAATCAACTTTTTAACCACGCATATAAACCAGCGTATCTATAAAACGCCCACTATGGACACGCATACTAGCGTGTCCAATAAACTGAACTTTTTAGCCACGCAATAAAACCGGCGTGGCTATAAAATGCCTACTATGGACACGCATACTAGCGTGTCTAATAAAACCAACTTTATAGCCACGCAAATTAACCGCGTGTCTGCAAATCGTACACTATGGACACGCATACTAGCATGTCTAATAAAACTAACCTTTTAACCACGCCTCAAGTGACGTGACTATTTTTATGGACACACCACAACTGGTTAACGTGGCCATAGAGTTGTTTATAAACAAGGCCAATCAAAAATTGAAAGTTAACGTGACTAAACGGTTGATATATGGACACAAACTAGCCATGGCGTGGCTGAAAACACTTATATTAACACGCCCGTAGAACATGGCGTGTCTATAGGGTACACTTATACCCTATAGACACGCCAAAACCAAAAATGTGTGACAGGGAAATTTATATCTGGCGTGGTTAAAGGCCATTTCTGTACTAGTGTGGCTTCACAATCCCAATGAAGTCTTCAAGTCGTTAACCTACATGGTCTCGGTAGAAACCTAAGGTTAAAGGAGAATCGACTCTAGCTTATAAAACTAGTATCACGCAGGAGGTGTGGGGATTAGGTTTCCCAGTTGCTAGAGTTCTCCCTTATATAGTCTTTCAAATCAGGGTTTGCAATCAATGTTAGCTTAGTAACAAAGCATTCAATATTTACCATTAGATGAAAACCTGATTAGATTCAAGCTAATATATTTCAACCGTTTGATCGAAAACTTAGCTTGTTACACACAAATGAAATGCACGTTTTTAGGTTTGTGTAACCATATCCAAACATGTACATTTGTTGGTTCAACAGTAGTTAACCAAATGGTTAGCCATATGAGCACTTTCATATCAACCATATTCTTCTTCACCATAAATAGTTCAAATGACTCAAATGAACTACTTAGAGAGTTGTTCAATTGCTTAGATCTTACAGAAGTATACAAGACACAATCGAAGCAAAAACGATTTGATTCACTTGAATCGATTCATGAACTTTATAGCCACGGTTTGTAAACTTGCATTCCTTAATTAATATAAGTATAAATTCACAAATAATCGTTTTTAGGTATAACTAACCTAAGTACGCGGACTTAAGTACCCGGAATAAGTTTGTAACAAGTTTACAAACTCCAGCAGATTTTCTCGGGAAGAGAATCTCCGACAAGACGTTGCAGATCGGGTTCGCGGACTCTTTTTCTGCTTTCTGAGCAAAGAAAGTAAGCATACTTTGGTTCAAGGAATAAGGACTTATACATGTATGCGTTTCCACACAATGCCTATATCCAACAATGGTTATATAATCTAAACTCTCATTTCAATCATTGAAACATTCCTAGAGGATGTTATATAGTTGTTATTCACAAACTATTTTTCGTCAAAGCCATTTTCAAAGTGATTGAAACATAACATGACTTTCGTCACTAGATAAAGATGAACTTGGCCAAAGCGAAAGCTTACCAACTCATATTTCGAGAAATAGATAAGCGAGATAAACTCGGCTCGAAATAGCAAATGTGTATAATCAAAGTCTATATAGCAAAATAACTTTTGTCTCAAGATAGGACATAGAGTAAATAGACTTTTGAGTGATAGATAAGTTCAAGTCTCCACATACCTTTTAGTCGATGAAGTTCCACCAGTTTCTTGAGTATTTCTTTGTCTTGTATGATGATCGCCATGGAGTTCTTGAGCTCAACTACACTTTCTATCCTAGTCCGAGACCTAGCTATAGTAGACTAGAAATCAAGACCTATAGTTTTGGTCACTAACATTGACAAACATGCTTGAGATAGAAACGCATGCGATTTCGACCGAGCAGTGCTCTAACAAACCCTTTTATAGACAACAAACCCCCAAATCTTTCGATTTAATCTTAATTTTCTTTTTCAGAAAGTCACGGACTTTCCCCTCTTTTTTCTCTTATCTTCGCGGCTATTCTGTAATCCTACTTCCTTATCCTTTTATGTGACATAATGAATCTCTCAGATATGTTTCCTTCCCATCTTCACTCGGTAGTTACCAAATATTCGACAAAAATCCGTAATATTCTCAAGCCTTTGGTGTCTATAAACCGATGATTACTCCCTTGTTTTTCGAACATACCTTCCCTGTTTAACCAAAACAGGGTTATACCAACCCATAACACGAAAAGAATCCATCCAAAACCTGCCCAGTTTCATAGTGTAAAACATGCTGATCTGGATCACCTATTTTCTCGTCGAACTCTGGCAGTTTCAGAACTTGAAAATTCACTGGCGGTCGGAACTCTCTGATATTCAGCTTGAAAGGGGCACCTGCATATCGATGCAATAGGTCTATCTTTTCTTCTCTGGACTGCTTTTTCAACATTACTTTCTCGATCATCTTGTAAAGGCGAGCTTCTGTTATTGCGCCCACATCGCCTTCTGAGGAACTGTCTTCCTGCTCATAATCTCGATCCTCTGGAATATGAGATGTAGATCTCATTTTCTTCCTTCGGGGGCCAGTGGGGTCTCTTCCATTTCTGCCTTGCTCCAAACGAGCATAGTAATCGTGCGAAAATTCTCTCTCATCGTGTCGATATCGAACCTCATCTTCATCATTCCTGAGACGTTTTGAACTCGGTGGAAGTTCGGCCGCACTCGCCGAGCTTGCATCCGGCCGGTCCCCGCCACGGGGTGGTACATGTCTTCGTTTAGGAATATCTCCAAGAACCAACTAATTTTTCTCTAGCCAATCAAGATCGATCACTACTCTGTTTTGGTCTGCAGCTTGCGGGCTAACTCGACTTCCAAGGCGCTTCCATACAGACCTACCCCTCTGGTTGTTCAGATTACCAGACCGAGGTCGAGTTTGGTTTTCACGTTCGAATCTCAGGAGAGCGTTCTCTTTCTCCAACTCGTTCAACCGATTAAGTAAAAGTTCTTCCTCTGTATTAGGAGTCGCGGTGTGACCATCTTGCAGGTCATGTCGATCGTCATTCCTCTTGGAATGGCTGCCGAACACATGCCCTCTCGTTTCCTCGAACTTGTAGGTTTTCCCCATCAACATCCATTCCTTCGTTATCGATCACCGGGTTGTTTTTCCCTTCTCCACCCGTATCCGGAGTTCATCACGAAACGATCTCGATCTCGGCCCATGATCCGTGGATCCGTTATGAGCATGATCTCGATCACGATATAAGGCTTTGTCATGAGCACGATCTTGACCATGCCTCGTTTCCAAAGGTACGCTGAGGCCGACCAACTTCACTTTCTTGCCTTTCAGCTTCGCGTCTCCTGTGCGGTTGAGAATCGCTACCATAATCGACCCTTCGCGCAGTCTGTTTGATTACGGCCATAACTTGATTTGGTAAAACACGATTATCTTTTCTCGAAACCCTTGGTCGGCGCCAATGTTTGTATGGTAAAATTACTTCTACCCAAACACGAATTTGATGGTGATTTTATTGGAAATCGATCCGCTGCCTCAATCTTCAATTGAATTGTGTAGGAAGGGGGGTACCTGCAAAAAACCCTCTGATGCTAAAGCAAGGTTAGGATTTTTTACAGGTATTTTGTGTGTAAAGATTGCATACCTTTTGGGGTTCTGAAGCCCAGTATTTATATGGTACGAATTTCCGTTTTCCTCAAGTGAAACGTATTCACATGCCCTGCATGCCTCCTGGCATAAATTGCTTTTATTCTCCCTGCATGCCTCCTCAATCTTAATTCCCCTACATGCCTCTGTGATAAATTCCCTTTTGGAATACTTTAGAAGCTTTCATTAGGGTTATGGAACCAAGAGGGTGCAAAGGGTTGGCCCACAATAAGTGTACATTCAAAGCCCAAGAGGAATAATTCACCTAAACTCACAGTGGGGTGTAGAAATCCGTTAGGAAAATAGAATGAGGCGGAATGATCCGAGGGCTACGGAATTAAACTGCACTGCGCTGCACTGAAACGGAACTATAGGATTAAGTTGCATCGTGCTACACAGAATCGGAACTACAAAAATAAGTTGCATCATGCTACACATGATCGGAACTACGAAAATAAGTTGCATCATGCTACACTGGATCATTGGCCGGTCGGCAAGACCGTCGGGCATGGCCGCCGACGGGTTGCCGATGTTAGAGAAGATGACAGAGCCGGTGACAACGACGTCATGCTGACGTCATAAAAAGAATATGCTGACGCCGTTAGGAATATGCCGACGCCGTTAACTGTCGATCGGACTATTCGGCGACGTGGCGTACACGGTTAGGCATTGTTGCTGACGTGGCAGTTATCGGTCGCGTATTTTGCTGACGTGTCGCTGATGACGTTGCAGTCCGATGAAGACGTGGCGCGCTCTGGTTGGTCAACTTTGATGACGTGGCAAGCTGATGTCAATGTTGCTGATGTCATGCTGACCTTGCACATGGAGTGTTTGTAAGGCCTAGTTAGCTAACTAGATGAACAAATTAGGCCCAGTGAACCATACTTAGCTAACAAGAGGAGTTTTGTAGGCCTAACTTAGCCCATTCTTGGTGTAGAATATTATGGGTACAAACAAGGGGCAAGTTAACTCTTTGCTCGAATGTTAATTTCTGCAATATTACGCCATTGGGGCTCAAATCTGGGACCTCCTGGAATGCATGTAACCTCTGTGGAACAGGGATGGCCAGCTGAGCTAGGTGGCCCGTTTTTTAAATAACCATTTTTAGCTCTAATAAAATCTAAAGTTACTAAAAATAAAAACTATGTTTGATCCATAAAAAATCACAAACGACACTATTGGAGATGAACTACATCCTCCCCAAATTTATAAAAAAAATTGGAATGAAAATGTCTTATTTGCGATGCCACCCAATAAACGCACCATTGGAGATGAACTATATCCCCTCCTAAATTTAAGGAAAAATTTAGGAGGGAATGATGATGTCTTATTGCGTTGCCACCTAGAAAGCATACACAACCCCGTTGGAGAAACTCTTATCTTTGTTATCATGGACTTTGTGGTTCCTGTGTCCTCTCATGCTACTACATCATAAAAAAAAAATTATCTATATTACTTGCGCAATAATTAGAATCAGAATCAC
>JAJJWW010015007.1:0-76805 GCA_023531295.1 Papaver armeniacum | reverse complement strand
CGATGGTCAACGGGTCAACGTCCGGGGTCAAATAGTCAAAGTCTAAAGTCTAAATCGGTCGTTTGAGTCAATTAGGCAACTCGGTGAGTCCATACGATCGACTCGGTCGGATTGACTAAGTCGGTTAGAGTCGATACACGACTAGGCTGAATGGCACAAGGCCAAAATCTTACACAGGCCAGAGCCATTTCTCAGGCCAAGGAACACTAATGCACAATTATTGTGCAACACCCAAAACTCTAGATCTACAGCTCTAACTCAAACTCAACTTCAAGCTAAAAATACATAAATGAATCATTCAAATAAACTTAAAAATGAATTACAAAGATAACACACGACCTACCTGCAAAAGCAGTTCCAAGCTTTCACTCTTTCTACATACAACCAACTCAACTTCATCACATTCATCTAACTCTCATTCAATACAATCAACACACACAGATCAGCAACAACCCAGTCGTTCTTCTCCATTTCAATTTTAAAACTCAAAACATATTAAACCCATTTCATTTCTCCCATAATTCCATGAGCTGCAAAACCAACACACTAATAGTTTAATCACATCTTCATTACTGCTTACACCTCTAACTCCAGTTCCATACATACTACTACCAATTCACACACACTCACACCACAATAATTCTGCACCTCCACCATTCACTGATGTCCCCTGCATCTTCAATGTTTCAGACAACACCATTCTCTTATTCAGTTAATCACAATCAATACAACTCTCTGTATATCAACATGAACCTAAACCATCACTACACAGTTTCATTACATAACCACTTCAGTTCAACACAAACACATCCACCACCAAAAACTTAATCCTACCAACAACAACCATCTGTTCTTCATAAATCTCAATTAACAGAACCCCAAATATAAATCTTAATTTCATAACTAAACCAAAACTGAACTCCATGCAATCAACATCAGTATCAACACCAGTTCTTCAAGCTCAATCCATGTAGTTCAACATAAGTCTAAACCACATATACCACAGTTCTATAACACTCTCTTCATAATCATTTCAATTTTTACCTTAACATTTCATAAATTCAACAATTTGAAATAATAAATTTACTACAATCACAGAGAAGATCAATTACCTCAATTCCTTAGCACGTTCAACTTCTACTACTCTTCAAATCACGCCTCACAGTCCTCATCAACTTCAATTTCTTCTTTCTAATACATCTTTAAACATTTACACGAAACCCTAATTTGCATACTCTTCAACAGAACCGCTTCCCATCATCAATTCGACAATAACCCATTTTTCCTTCGTCTATGAACAACTCAATCAACTTAATAATTTCATTCAAACTTCGAATCAATCTTCAACCCTAATCCTTCAACTAATCACTTTGAATTGAAAACCAGTTGTGAATCCTTCTTCCTTGCTCTTAACTAACAATACCCATCACCAATCACTTAATTTCATCTTCGAATTCATCTCAGAATCAAATCTCAGAAACCCTAAATATGTTTGATAAACATCAACACCGTTCCTATCTCTTCAGTAACATCTTCTACTTCATCTACTATATCTCAACGAGTGTATCTCTCTCTCTCTCTCAAAAAGAATCCTCTAATCTCTCTGAAACAGACTCTCAATCGCTCAGAGAGGAAGAAGAACATGGGAAGAGAAGAAACGGAAGAAGAAAGAGAAGAAAGAAGAAGAATGGAGAAGAACAGGAAAAGAATTGAGTTTATTTTCTCGGTTTGGGATAAGACCAATGACATGTGATAAAAGCACCCTTCCAAATGATATGGGCATCCAAGTCGGTTTGAGTGTTAAAGACTAATTTTCCTTCCTTACAAATCTGATAAATTCTTCTCTCTCATCCTAGTATTCGAATAACACGCTCGCTCAGTCCATTTCACATAACTTTTCGATACCTATTCCATGATGCTGGTTTCGTATCTAAATCATTATTAGATTAATTCCTATTAATTAACGTTCATTTTAAACTAATCGAGATATTATTGGCTAATACGTCTCTTGACTAGTCTAATAGCGTTGACGAGCTTGAGGGTCTTTACACAAACTATCTAAAATACAACAACTCCATGTCGTCGAGGATACGGTTGCACTTAGCATGTGCAACAGGCCTTTAAACCCCTAGGTGTCCCTAGTGGACGAGTTCTAGTCTCGTGAGGGTTTACCAGAGATATACCCACAAAACCTGCTCCAACTTCAAAGCGTTCCAGCTTCCCAAGCATCCAAAGAGCTATGAGGACATAGAGTTTCTGCATGCTAGTAATAAGAAGTTAGAAATACCAAAGAACATATTCTCGTTCTTAAATGTTTAGTGAGAAATAACCACACCATAATGAGAGAACGCGTGTTTGAGAGCGATCAATAAGCATTTCGCCTCGACTTCTGCCTCACTTAAAAGGATTTTATGATAATTACACTCAATAAGACGGCTTTTCTTGGGTCTCACGTGTGTGCAGGTAGGAATGAAGAGAGAAATCCTACACACGTTGAATGGTGGGAAGGAAACCTTCCGAATAATTTCTGGAGACTCCACAAAATCGTGGAAAACAAAAATATTTTTCTGATGATCTCTAAGAAAGGAAATCAACCACTATAGCAAGGATGAGAGTACTTACCACCTTCACATCTGATTGCAATGATGAAAGCACCACTCTCACAGCATCCAATAGAAACGTCTTCCTTTGGCTCGTCTTCTTCATCTTCTTGGTCTTCGTCTTGATGTCTTCAACCGGCGATGATAAACTCTTGAACTTCGTAGAACTCTGACAATTTATAACTCATTATCTTCAATTTCCTTATTGCTTGATACTTCCTTATAGATTTTTCTTCCTCATGGCCTTATTGAACAAATAACAACCTAAATGCAAATCTTTTTGTATTTTCTCTTTTTTTTTTTTTTTTTTTTTTTATTTTATTTTAACAAAAAGATTGCAACTACAAAAATAATAACAAAATCAAAATAACATGGGCATGAAAGAAGTACTTTACCACTTTGATCTTCACAACTTGTATTGTCTTTGTATCATAAACTTCAATAACTCTCATCTTTTGATTTTCTTCGCTCTTGTAAATAAGTCTTCATACTTAGATATAGAATTCAGCTCCTTATGTGTAAGTCTCCAACATTTATATAAAAATCTGCTCATTGTATGTTGCTTTACTTGGATATGAAATTTGCTCTTACTCGTATTGTTGCTTGTAAACCTCAAACGTCTTCAACTTTCCTTGTAGATTTTGATGTTGCTCCACTTGTTGATGATGATGGTGTTTCTATGGACCTGTTGTTGGCGAGAGAGAGAGAATGGTGCTAACTGCAAATCAAACTACAAGAAGGTGGTTTTCATCTATAGACGTCACCCTCATGATTGACAAAATTAGCACTCAAGAGATCAAAAATAGTGCTTCTATTGGTGTGAAGTTGGGTAGCTCACCATTCTACCCGGAATTAACGTACGGTGACACACCCTCAAAAGAAAGCTCTTTAGTCAGCTACAAAGAAATTTGGTATGGTGCCTCTGTTGATTTGAAAATAGGTAGTCTCCACTAATGATTGATCAACAACTCTAATAATGCATTTCTCCCTGCTCCTAATTTGCATCACCGGCATGATTAAATCCATTATTTAACACTCTAACAAGCAAGAAATCCAAACGTAGTTCCCTAACGCTTCCAAGTTCAGTTATGGCGGTCAGAATTCTCTATGTAAACATACCTAGAAGTATGCTAGTGACTCTAAAATCTCTACAAGTTGGAGGTTTTATTCAAATATATACAAAAAAAATTGAAAATTTTGACTCAAAAAGGCTAAAAACTCTATATGCAAAAGACTCCCCCACACTTAAACTTCATATTGTCCTCAATGTGTAAAATCGAAAATTCTGAATTCTGACGTAACAGCAGATAAAACGCAAAACCTGTACAAATTGGTAAGGAATTTGGAAAAACTCCATTTCACAAAAGTTGTTCATCTACGTCTTTTATACACAGTGTCAAAAGGGCACAGTGTTTCGATAAACGGTCTGACAGTTATGGTCTCTGGAATGAACTACGTGCAGTCTGAATTTTTCTGACAAAAAGGTATTCGTCATAATTATCTTCTAAGATAGATTCCGGACTCAATGAAATTAAACATGGGGATGCAAATATGATATGAAAACAATAAAAACAAAAAATAAAAGGGTTTAAGATACAAAACCTATGGGTTGCCTACCATTAAGCGCTTGGTTTAAAGTCGTCAGCCCGACTCTCTTGTTATCGTCCATATACCAACAATCTACAATTCTAATAACAACTTCACACAATTATTAGAATAATATATTAATAGTGAAATTGTTATAGCTTGAAAGCTTCCCCCACACTTAGTCCTTTCTACACTCGGAAGTGGATAGAGAACATAAAATAAGGGAACTTCTCCGGGTTCCTCTCGGTGAACCTGCAAAATGCTAGAATCAAACACATCAAGTGGTAGATAATTAGAAGTAAAATAATCTTTAAGAATTTTAGAAGCACAAATACTCAATCCTAAGTGATGTAGATCAAAAGATTTAGAAATATGCAAAGGATTAGACAAACCTTCCACAATCTCTTGTATTACAAGATCCTCATCATTCTTAAAGAATTGTAATGAATTATTTACCTCATTTGTATCGTGGTCCTCTATCAAACTATTTAGCCATTCTTCGTCAGTTTCTGCTTCAACCGTAATCTCAGCATCAATATAATCCTTGGCTAGCTCAATTGGGTCTTCCACAACTTCAATAAAATTGGTTTCATTCTCAATCACTATCTCTTCAACAACCTCGTCATCGGAATTGAAATCATCTCCTAGAAATTCTAGTTCATTGGTGCAAATCTTAAAATCATTGTTTGAGTACGATACACCATTTATAACAACGGTTATGTCATATTCATTCTCCTCCTTTTGAATAGGCGAGTGATCGTTATTATGATCCGGAGTTGAAATAACATTACCATTATTGCAAGGATTTTCCAAAGGTTGCTCATCTTCATCAGAGTCTTCGTCAACCTCATAATCTTCAATATCCCAACGACGTTGAAGTTCCGTTCATATTACCTTGTTGATTTCTTCGAGGGTCTTTTCTGGTGCTCCAGCTTCTTCTAACTGATCATATTGTTTAAAAAGTTTTCTGATATTAATACGTTTTCCTCCATTATTCACGATGAAATTTTCAGACTGTATCTCTTCTTTTGACATAAATGACGAAAGAACATGATAAAGAGGAGTAGGTCTTTCCACACTCTCTGTCATCTGCACATTACTAGAAAACAACTGATCAGAAGCATAACTATCCTCCCATCCCTGTGATTGCTCACTTACATACCCGTCATAAGGTTGTTGATATGTATGAGAGTATCCATAAGGCTCCGTAGGGTATGGTTGGTAGTTGTTATATGAATGAGGTTGAAATCCAAATTGATTACCACAATAATATGATGATTGGTCTTGTGCTCCGTACATGTGATGTCCAAAAGGAAACATGACGACTCACAAGAACACAAGAAAAAAAATTAAAAACAAAAACAAGCTAAACAAATAACAAATCAATTAACAACCGCTGGTAGCGGCGCCAAAATTTGATGCGTGTCCTAACCACAACAAATTATTCGATATATTTCCCACTAATTAAATAAATAATATAGCGGTAGTAAGGATCGTTCCCACAAAGAGCTGTGTAATTGATATGTTATTTGATTCAGCAAAATAATAAAAAACACAAAGGGGGATTGTTTTAAACTGAAATAAAAAGAATAACGAATAAAAGAAAGATATGATCAAGGAATCCTTCGCCGTTACCAAGCGATAACTGGATTAGTATACTTATCTATCTTTGTTAGAACCATTCATCACCAACCGTAGGAAAGCAGCTAGCTCAGTTCTGTCCTCAAAACTCCATTTACCACGGATATGGAAGCTCTACAATATCAGATTCTATCCAACCGAACCACCAAGTAGTAGCTCACTCAAGGTGTAATCCGATCGAACGCTTAGGCTTTGTGAATTAGGTTGATCCCAGTAGTTAAACTCTTAGCTCAAGGTCCACTTCTTTGGTGTTGTATTCACCCGCAATTGCTCCACAGAATCCCTCTGCAAGGTCTCGCGATTTCTACTTGTGTATGAATTATTTGACGATTACTTATCTCCTAACCCAATACTAGCAATAGAACAATCAATAGACTAATCTAGTATGCATCCCAAATCAATCTAAGAATCACTCATAAAATTAGATGTAGTGAAAACAAACGATAAGATGATTAAAACTCATAACAAACTTGTATAATAATAAAGCTTCACGCTAGAACATTGAATTCATCCTTAATCAATAAAGTTTAGCCTCTCATGTTTACACCGTTTCTCGGTTTCCCCCTAAAGGGGTAAACCCTAAAATATTTTATGAAGAACAAAAGTGTATTATGAGATGTAAGATGTTTAATATATGATATATCCTAAACTTAGGTTAAGAAGTTCTCTTTTATAGTCTTCAAGTTGTAGAAGTGCCCGTGCGCTTAGAATACCGGTCGAATTAGGTCCCAAGCTGCCAAAATTAGTCAAGGAAACTCGTACCAAAAGTCTGGCCGTGCAAAGACTTCTCTCTTGTGAAATGGGATTGCATAAATTTACGAAAATAGCCCAGCCCAAATCTTATTAAGCTATCGGTTCAAATTGCCGGTTCCATATAACTGACAGTACACCCTTCAATTTCCCACGGTCATAACTCGGATATATGAGTCTCCGTGAAATTTTTATTTTACCTGAATTTTGAACTTCTCTTGTCAGACTCACGGACAAACAAGTCGTCATGAGTTTTCAAACTCCCTGAATTTTGTGTTTCCGGCCATTCCTCTCACGGATACTCCCCCCTCTGTGACATTTTATTTCTTCTGGATTTGGCTTCCTCGACCTCGTGATTTCCTAGCTCCCATTTTATCTCGTCTTCTCAACACTACCACAGACTTTCTTCTCTGAGCTCAGCCAACTCATCATCTAACTGCCAAAACAAACTCGTCAATGGCAGTCACCATTATTTCCCATCTTTCTCGAGCTCCAGCTTTTATTCACTGCCAAGCTTCAACTCATCATCGACAGCACAGCATCACAGTACGATGCCAACCCTCCATTGCTTCTCTTATCACCCCAGTTCCCTCATCACTGGATAGTTGCATCGCAACCAGCAACCTATTTGAACTTCAGAAGCAAACATCCTCCATCTTCTTTTGTCGCTGGCAGAAACGTCTCATCGAGTTCCACTCCTCCGTCGTCATTCCTTCAACCACATCACTGTCGAGCTCCATCCCGTTCCATCAGCAACATTATTGATACTGCCATCCTTGTTCTCAACCCTCGGTGATGTTCCTTCTCCATCTTCTTTTCAGTTATTACCCAGGCTCGATCATCGTCAACAGTACTACAATCTATTAATGAAAATGGCAGCTTGAACCATTCGCTGCTCTTCAAACTCGGACAATTCCATCACCACCAACGATAATCACTTCCCTGATTTACTATAAACTCGATCTCCTCCAACTTCACTGGCAATGGCAGCGATCGGATATCACAGCAAAACTCCTCGAGCTGAACTCCATCGACTGCCATGCAACACCACATGCATTAATTCCTCCTTCCGTCGATCACCAGTCTCTGATTTACCGACCACAGCTCCTTCCATCAACAAACCATCATCCCGTGGCCGACAGACTCTATTCAACTGTCAGTTTTAGAGAACTGACAGTTCAGTTCATCTTCTGTGGCTGCTCTGAGCAATTCAGGTGGGCACCTTTACCAATTCTGTGTTGTCTTTACTTTTCGACAACTTCGGTTCGCTTCAAATGCTTATAGATTCTTCATACGATGTCAGAATGACTCCATTCTTTCGCCGTTGGCTTCGTATTTTCGTCCTCTTCGAGATGATATCAAGGACTCTTAGATTTGAACGATTTCCACTTGGTCTTAGGCCCTTCTCCGCTTGCGGCTAACTTCTTTTATTGCACAAATATGTGCCAATTCACTTCTTTTGGATGATTCACCTAGCAAAACATAAACAAGAGAAAACAAGAGTAATATACAATAATTCGCAAGAATATATAGCAATTACTAGCATGGATTCAACACTAAATATATGCAAAATATGCACTTAACATAATTCTTTTTGTGGAAGCGGGGAGCTCGAAGACTCTTCTTTTGAGAGCCCCGTTTTTGGAAACTTCAGTTTTGAGAATCTTTCTCTTCGTGAGGAAAGTGCCCCTAGTACTTCAGCTATGCCAGCGATGGCTACTTTGAAAGATTACATGTTCCCAACTAGGACCAACCGAGCTTCGTGTATTAAACCCGCCAAATACGGCTAATTTCGAGATAAAACCTAGTATTCTTCAGATTATTCCTATATTCTTAGGAAAAGATGATGAGAACCCTTATTTTCATATTTGGTACTTTGAGGAAATTTGTGGGACAGTTAGAATAAAAGACCTTACTGATGAAGTTTTGAAACTTAAGATGTTCCCCTTTTCCTTGAAAGATAAAGCCAAGACCTGGCTACACAACCTACCATCTGAATCCATTAAAACATGGCAGGAACTTATTGCTGCTTTCTATATGAAATTCTACCATAAGCATAAAACTGCAGCTGTTAGACAGAGAATTAGTTCCAGTGTGCAACAAGAGGGAGAGTCTCTTTATAGGTTTTTAGAGAGATTTAATGATCTCCTATCCCAGTGTCCTCACCATGGATTTGATAAGATGAAAATCGTAGAGATTATTTATGATGGTTTAGACTATTCGACCAAAGCCATGATCGAGTCTATGTGCGCTGGTGAGTTCACTAGTAAAAGTGCTGATGATGCCTTTACCTTCTTAGGAGTTGTTGCTGAGAAATACCAACAGTGGGAGTCTTGTGTTGACCCCCCTAAAAGACTCTTGGTTAATAGAAGAAGCACTAATATGGTAGATACGAGTTTTGTGTCAGATGCTAAGTTTGCTGCTTTTTCTAGAAGGTTAGAAGCTTTGGAAATGGGTCAGTCTAAAAATAGGTCCCTTTTTGAACCTAATAGAGCCTCTCAAGTCTCTAGTTGTAGAATAGAGACCGATAACTCATTTTGGGAAGGTCAGGTTAGTGAAGAGCAAGCTCATGCTGTCTATAACAATGCTAGGTTTGAGAACCGTCAGAAGCTTGACCCATACTCAGAGACCTACAACCCTGGTTGGAGAAACCACCCTAATTTTCTTGGTCTAAGGGCCAGAATCAAGGTCATCTAGTAATTCTCGGCCTCCCAGGTTTTGGTTATACTCAGAACCCTTCAGGTCAAACCCAGTTCCAGAACACTTATGAGAAAAAGATTTCTACCTTAGAAGAAGCTCTTACTATGTTAGTAAAGAACCATGATATGTTATCAGCTAACCACCTTAGCTTTCAACAAGAAACCAAGCAGAACCATAAGGATAATTCCCAGACTCTTGCTAAATTAGAACTTCAAGTCAGCCAAATAGCTAAGTATTTAAGTGAGAGAGAAGAAGGTAAGTTTCCTAGTCAAATTAAATCCAATCCTAGGGGGGTCCATCAAATATCTTTAGTTGGTGAGGAATCATCAAACCATGTGAACTCGATAAAAACCCTTAGGAGCGGTAAAACAGTAGACAATAAGGTAGCCATCCCTAGTGAACATATTGTAGTTCCACCTTCTACTTCCCAAGAGGAACCCGTAACTGAGGAAACTGAAACAATCCCTAAAGAGTCCCAAGAAATTCCTGATGGGACTACCTTTGTGCCTAGAGCCCCATATCCGCAATTGCTATCCCCAACAAAGAAAGAGTCGACTTTCAATGAGATAATGGAAACATTTAAGCAGGTGAACATCAACATTCCGTTATTAGAAGCAATTAGGCAAATGCCTGCTTATGTCAAGTTCCTTAAAGATCTTTGTACACGAAAGCGTAAACTTAATGTCCAAAAGAAAGCCTTTTTAACTGGTCAAGTAAGTTCCATTCTTCTGAACCAAACACCCCCTAAGTATAAGGACCCTGGATGCCCTACCATTTCTTGTGCGATTGGTAATCACATGGTCGATAAAGCTTTACTTGACTTAGGAGCTAGTGTTAACTTACTCCCGTATCATGTATACACCCAGCTAGGTCTTGGTAAGTTGAAATCGACCAAAATGACACTTCAGTTAGCTGATAGGTCTGTCAAAGTCCCTCGTGGTGTCATAGAGGATGTTCTGATTGAGGTTGATAAGTTTATTTATCTAGTGGATTTTGTTGTTCTAGACACCCAACCCGTTCAGGACCCAAGTGCTCAAATCCCGGTGATTCTAGGTCGCCCATTTTTAGCCACAGCTAACGCTGTCATCAACTGTAGGACCGGGCTTATGAACATATCCTTTGGTAATATGACCACTGAACTAAATGTCTTTAATGTTACTAGACAACCTTCTGAAAATGATGATTTAGAAGAAGTGAATATGATTAGCACTTTAGTTCAGGATAATTGGCATGACACTTTACTAGGAGATTCTTTAGATGAATTTGAGGAAACCATTCTCTTAGACCATATGTGTGATCAATCTTTAGAAGAAACCCTTGAGTATTTTAAAGACTCTACGGACCCAGAAATCCAGGCAATAGTGTTAGGTCTTTCTGAGGATAATGATGACCCTAAGTTTGGGGGTAGAGAACTAGAAGAATCTCTTGAGTATTTTAAGGACTCTGAAGATCCGGAAATTCAAGCAATAATTAGAGGTTTGTCTATGAGTAGTGGAATCCTTACGTTTGGGGGTAGTGATGGTTCTTGTGATTGTCATGTATCCCTAATTAGAGTCCCTAACTTGGGACTCGAGCCATGTGCGTCTGAGATATTACTCGAGTCTATTCAGACTCAGCAACCCGATCCTCCTGATCATCGTCCGGGAGGTAACCCAGGTATTAGAGACCCGTTTTTCGGATGAATCTATTTATAAAGATACACATATGAAGCTCAATTATGCTACCCAGATGAACCTAGTTGTCTTGACAGAAACCTTAGACGAGGATGTGCTCCTTCTATTCATTTTTCTGAACCAGTGCAGTTGTCTGATATTGGTGTTAACTCTATTGGTCTTATGGACCCACAACTATTTCGGCTATTGGTTTATGACTTTGGAAGGTGAAGATCCTTTTTGAGGTATTTGATGTCTGGCTGAAGACTTTAAACTTAGCACTCCTTGGGAGGTATCCCTTGCTCATGCAACACGGTAATATTTTTCCTCATTTCCTTCTAGTGGTAACAGTTTCTCCTTGTTCATGTTTTTATTTTCATCATTAGAACATTGAGGACAATGTTAGATTTAAGTTTGGGGGTATGGGAGAAATTTTTTAGTTGCAATAAATAAAACTCCAGAGCCTAGAAATTTATGTTTATTAAGGATGGCACTAACCAATCTAAGTGGATGGAAGCATCTTGGTTATAGGAGTTGAGGAACCAATCGATTAGATGGAAACATCTAAAGAGTCTATTCATAAAAGCACGAGCTCGGGTGTTATAATTAAAAAAAAAAAAAAAAAAAAAAAAATGAAACCAAACCATCAGACCAACCGGAATAAATTCAATAAAGTCGACCACTTTGGAGCCCTTGTATATGCCAGTTGTGTTGACCTAGAGTTAGGATTATCGACCACCGGTCCCCTTGTATATGCCGGTTGGGTTGATATTAGTCGACTTCTGTATCTCGGTCCATTAGGATAGGTTCACCTTAGTCAACATCATCCATGTTTTTCTCTACATCCATCTTCTTGATCTATCCATGTGATTGGTTGACTCTCGGTTTATGATGTCCAGAAACTATCTGAGTAGAGCTCTGTCACTTTATATGAATTTTAGTATGCTTGAGTGCAAACTCGTGTACAACAATTGGAATTTCGCATCAGGGTACTTCCTCCTGTAGTCAGTAAGTATGCCAACCAAGGAGATTCTTTAGTGCCTTCCAAGGTTTTGCGTAGATAGCTAGCTCCGGAGTAAAGGTTTTGTGGGTACACCTCTGGTAAACCCTCCGGAGACAACACTCCGCCGCTAGGGCCACCTAGCGGTTTAACGGCTTGCTGCACATGCTAAGTGTAGTCATTTTATTTTCTAGATTAGATTTGCTCGAGGACTAGCAAATAATAAGTTTGGGGGTATTTAATAGACACATTTTTGTGTCTGAATTGTCCTCAGTGTATTTATTGTTAGTGCTTGATTTTGTGCTTATTTTGGTGTTTTGTGTGTGTAGGTATTTTTTTGGAAATAATCATTGTTGGAAAAATCGCCTCGAAAAATGACCGGGAGCAGCCTCGGAGAACACCTACTATTCGGACTCTCGGTTTGAATAAGGGGCACCTAACTGATAAGGGGTATACCCATGGTTATTTACACCCAAGGGCGCCATCTGCTATTTGCACACCCGTACAGGATTAAGGGGAGGACAGCTTCTTCTCAAATTTAAATCAGAAAAATGGCGGGAAAAAGCTAACATGCTACGGCAGATTTAGGGTTGGCATTTTGGAAGGGATTGAAGGAGACTCAACGACGGGTAATTATTGGTAATACTTGACTAGTCTTAACAGGAAGGGTATGGTTGATTTCGTCAACTAAAATTGGCTAGATAACCTGAAGTGAAGCAAAACAGAGGTGGAGTATTACTCGGACTGTCACGAGTTAGTTGAAGATTTCCTGTGAGAATCAACGCTTCTGGTGTGTGTTTATACCGTGCTTTACTCTAACTGAACGAGATTGGAGCGTGCGGGGAGGGAAAAATCAACGCGTCGAGTTAAATGCAGGAAGAAAATATTCCCGAGAATATTTTTTCTTCACCTGCCGATTAATTGAAGAATATATGAAGTTATGACGCATGATTCTGGTGTCTGGAGGAGTATATAACGTGTTGGAGTTGATTAGAATGGAGACGAAGAGATTAGGGAGAGTAGAGAACATCACAGAGTTGAGAAAAGCAAGTGACAGGATTATTCTCTGCTGCTGCTGCACCAAGAACACGAAGAACATTCAACGCACGCGTGACCGTCGTTTCCTCTACAGTGACAACGACACATCTGAGGGTCGTAGTTCAGAAGACAGTCTTAAAACTACAGCAACATCAACACTTTACATTTATCGTTCTCTGTAACAGTGTTTGCAACTATTATAAACGTTGCAAACACCCGGTTTTAATTATTTTCTCCCATTTCATCATTTGTGAACCATTTTTGAGCAATGAAATCAATTTTTGAGCGTGTTTCCAAAATGATGAGCTAAACCCATCCTCCGGGGCGACGGAGGAAGCCATTCTTTCAAGAATTATGTGGTAACATTTACTTTATTAATTTATGCAATATTTTTATATGATTAATTGCATTGATAAAAAATGAATTAAATGATTTTTATTAATCAAATGTGTTTTCTCTTGATGATGCATGCTTAGTTTTGGACTCTTGATGCGTTATGCTTGCGACTAACATTTGATATTTTGGAAATCTGATTTTGGCAATACTTTAGAATCAAATCAATTGTTTAAATTGCATGATATAAATTAATTTAAAACCACATAAGTATTGATGAATGGTGAAATCCTAGCTCCAGCCTCTCCATAATTTTCACAACATTTTGTATTTTGAGTTTGTTATAATTTTGCTTTAAAAATTAAGTCTAAAAATCTGCTTTCACAAGTCTTAAACGAACCTATTACTACAACATCATTGAAAATAACCATCAATGAGTTGCTTGTTGCCGCTATAGAAGGTTGATTGCTGATGCTGAGAGGGCTAGATGGCTACAATTTTGGATTAATTTTTGCAGTGGCTGTGTGGTTTTGGTGGATGCTCTTGGGGTGCTGAGTTTGATTAGTGAAGATGAATTTGGGTACAGTTTGGCTGGGAACTATAACGGCAGCTGGCTGAGAGAAGAATAATACGAATATGCTAGCTTTGATGGTGACTTTGGGTTATAACCGAAGTTTGAATGGGGTTGAGCTACAATTCTCCGGTGATTGCAGTTGGAACAATATGTATTGTGAGTGTTGATGGAAATGTAATTGCAGGCCTTGTATGTTTCAGGCAAAGTGGCGCATTTGTTGGCCTTTTTTTAAGGCTCAGTTGAAAGTTTTTTATATATAATAGTAAATGTAAAATATAATCAGACATGTAAATATGGAAGGATGGTTGGAATCCCTTACTTGTAAAGAGGAGGCTCAGGTTCGACTCACCTGAGACTCGAATTTTTTTTTTCAAAATCATGTTTTCTTTTTAAAACTCTTATATTATGAAAACGGAAGGATGATTGATGAATCGTGCTAACACATATAGTAGGCTTGTGTTCGAATGTTGTTATACAGTTATTCACTACCTTCACGATATGAGTTGTTAAAGTCTTAAGGTGGCCACTACTCTTTGCAACTCTTTTCACACGAAACGTTGTGGTTTTGATTCTCATCACTCCTCTTTGGTCCTAGGAGTTGGACGTCTTTTACTTTGACAACTTTTTGTTTGAAAAAGTTGTAAAACATGCCACCTTTTACAACTTTAAAAATATGAGTTGTCAATCTACAGTTGTAGATTACTATTTTTCTCGTAGTGACAGTTACCCTGATAATATAGCCTAAATACCAGTAATATAAGCATGGTTTGTCAAAAGATAATGGGAGTCTAAATATAATAGAAAAAGTACATTTAAATTAGTCTTATCAGTAAGAAATAATCTTATCAAGGTTTATGTAAGGCATACCAACATGACCGAAAATATTTACTACCTCGCAGTGTCTAGATAATAGGATTATGTGTTAAATTGACTTAAATCTTTTATGTTTTGGATTAAAAAATATTAATGAGATATAACCACGACCGTTTGTCCAAAGATGATTGCGTCAATTTAAGGTGTTGTCCACGCACTATAAGTGACACTGACGTACAGAGTGTAAACGAAGTGTAACAAAAAAAATTTTACATAACAATCAATGGAAGAGTGGATTTTCTTTACCTTAGAATATTTGCACCAATCAGTAAACACATACTATATCTCTGATCCTCTCCTCTTTCTCTTTACGCTTTCTCTCTATCTCTGAAGGGCTGATCTGAGCAGATCAAACACCGCTAATCTCTCTCTCTCGCTCTGATCTTTCAGATCTACTTGTTTTTTTTTTTTTCTTGTTTTAGTTATTTTGGGGTTTTATTTTTGATCCTGCTAACGTTGCTGGGCATGTGTTTGATTCGTGGATTTATGGCTGAAAGAGCAGGGATTAGATGTAATATTTTGCAAAGAATAAATCAGAGTAGTTCTTTACTTTCAGTGCAAATCCGTGAGTAGATTAAAACTTCAACAAATTTTTTTGCAACATCATCATCATCTCCACAAATCTAGGAAGAACCATTGGTTTCTTCAATGATTTCTCCTTTAATTTCTTATGTGATTCCGGTGATGATCGGTTATTACTTTTCAATGTTTTAAGTTTATGCAGATTTCATGTTTTAGATACCAATCTAGGATTTTCTAGATCTGGTTTTGTTTCTGATTTCAGGATTGTATGCATTGTTTTTTTACTTTTTTATTTGGGTCATGTGTTCTTCTCTGTTATGGAAACATCAACAAGAACAACTTCAACTATTGCTAGGGAAAGAAAGACAGCTACAACAACATCAAGTTCTTCAACAAGTTCATCATCTACAACAACAACTGTTACAAAGACTCCAATGCTGATTTAGGCAGTTCCGTTACGATCCAGACCTCAAAAGACTCTGTCCGAAGACCTTTGTTACTTATGTTACTGTTACTCAAGACTCTGTAATTTAGATTTAGGTGTACGACACTATGATTATGAAAAACTTAGTTCATGTAAGCTAGACTTACATGTTCTTGAAATCATGGGGTTGGATTTGATCCAACCACTGCTCTTTGCAGTCAAACAAACTAGTTTTTTTTCAAAACTAGTTAGACCCTGTGATCCTATTTGGTCCTGTAGGAATTCTGGAATGGTTTTTAGGTCTGTAAAATTGGGATGGAAAGTCAAGAATTGGTGGAGATACTTTGGATCGGTTGATAGAGTAATGATGTTGAAAAATTCCCCGTAACCGTTTAATGTATTATGGGGTTTTATCCTCTTTTATGAAAAAAAAATAATAATAATATTTGCACCAATCAGTCTTCACCAAATATCCTCACTGAAACTCCTGCTTCCAATCCCGACCAATAAAAAACAAGGATTTCATCCCCGTATAATGTGGGAGCGTAACTCCTGGTTCCAATTCCGACCAATAGAAAACAAGAGTTTCATCCCCTTATAATGTGTGAGCATATATTCGCTAGGCTTTTAAGTGGGTAGGAGTGTTTACATAAAGCAGTTACCATGCTTCAAAAAAACAAAAAAAAAAATCGAAAATGATTTGTATCCTGGAAGAAAATCCCGGGAGAATCACCGTGTGAGAGAAAGGGAATGGGACCCACTTTACCCATTCCCTATCCAAATGTTGAGATCCATTAATCTATTCAGATCTCAAAATAGTTCACTTTATTAGACTTTTTCTCTCTCTCAAAACTGCTCCAGAGAACAAAAAAAAAAAAAAAAAACTCAACTGTTCCCTTTTCTTCTTCAATCCTTGTAGAATAAATCTCAATCTTTGTGGTTTGATCTGAATATTCAGATCTTCCACACTGATTTGGGTATCTTTATTATAGTTTTTATAATTTTAAAACGATCGCTATTTATTGTGATCCCTTGTAATTAATTTCTAGGGTTTTCTTATTTTAATGGTTTGTTCTTATAGCCTGAAGGGTGTTTATTTCGATTATGATAATCGTTTCAAATAATCACTGAAAACGATTTATTTCGGCGTGACGTAAGTCTACATTTCCATGAAGATCAATGACTACCGGTTTCGATCGTGATGAAGCACAATGCATATTACTCTCCTTTCATGGGAGATTTCAATTTTATTGAAGAAGAAGACAAGTTCAAATGGCTGAATCAGAATTCAAAAGCCATCCCCCTACTATCATCAATTTCTTATGTGAAAATCATTTATTTTATATTTATATTGTATCACAGCTGTCTAGTTTTGTGATACAGAATCTATGTAATTTTTCATGTTTTTCGTTCTTGATGTATTTAAAATTTTATCAATGAAATCAAGAAATTTACTCCAAAAAAAACAAAACAAAAAAAAATCACGGGATTTTCCCCGGTGAAAATGGGCGTGAACGTAGCATCAATGAAAAAAAAATGAACCAGTTGCCAGACTGATCGATGTGTCGAATAGATAGAGGGTTGGTAGGAAAAAGTACATAGAGATCTCAAATTCAATTGGTCGAGGTTTTAAACTATATTTTAACAATAAATTAAGTTCAGTTGGATCATTAAAAAAGACGAGACAATATTAGTTGTTGATGACGATGAATATTATTATTATTATTTAGCATTAATTAAGACAATCTCTTTGACTAATCATCCAAAGCAGAATCAACAAATATCTCTGTGGTTGAGAGGGACTCTTACATCGAATTACATGCTTAAAGAATGGATTTTTAACTGTGAAAAGATTGATTCATGGGTGCATGGTGCGTGAACTGACATATAATCCGTAATTAACTAGCTTTCCAAGATGCTCAACTATAGTTTCGAAGATTATTTTTTTTAACGATATCAGTTGCCATGTGTTCAGGTCCACAGTCAGAAGACATCTCCCCTTTTAATGCAAACAATATTATCGGCATTGACCGTTGGATTGTCCAATTCTAAAATTCAGCCGTCAGATTTACCATCCTCACAATTCTGTCGAAAAATTTTTCCGTGTGAACAATTCATTTCGGCCATTGGATTGCCTTGATTCCAGCCGCACGATATTACTCTTACAGAAAAATCCCTCATCTTCTAACAAAATTACAAAACTAGCCTATTACAAATTTATCCATCACTGTATCGCGCTCTTCGGTCTTCCCTTACCTTTCTCTCTCCTCTCTTCTCCCCACTCTTTCCCCTACTGTTCGATAATATGTTATAATCCATTGTAGGAAATATAAATGAAAAGATTAGAGTTTGCCGACGCGCGTGCACTTCACTTGTTCCCATAAGGCTTTTAGAGGGGTACAAGAAATCACCGGAAGGAGACCAAGTAGAAAGAGGATATAGTGGGAAACATACTGAATGAAAGAGGGGGAAAAAAACAAATTGAGTGAAAGACGAAGACAAAGATAATCGTGTCCATGAATCATGCTGATGATGCTGATGGAAGAAAACTAAGAACAAATGGGGATGATGCACACTAGTATCTAAAGGAATTAAGTAATTGTTATTCTGTTGATCCTTTGTGGTCGTTGGCAGCAAAAAAAAAAAAAAAGGAAAAAAAAAAAGTTAGCAACTATATACATATATGCACAATCATCATGCATAATAAAGCAATTTATATCAACTGTCAAAATCAAATGTTAGTGGCAAATCTAGTGGAGATAGTTCAAACACAAGAAAACATGATATTCATATTTAAATTGTTACAACAATAGCAACATTATTCAAATAATATTGCCAAAAAAACAACAACTAAGAATTACTGCAAACACAATAGCTAGCTACTATATATATATGATGATCCATATATATCCCATGCATGCCTAAAGCTCATCATGCCAGTGGTAATATACCTATTACCTTATTCATGTTGCAGAGCTTCGGCTCTTATAAAAGATATATGTATATCATGATCATCCTGTCTTGTTCTTGTAAACAAATAACTTCAAGACTTGACAGCTTGTATATATATATCTTAATTATTTCATGTGCATCATCATATATCAGTCCCTTCACTGATTAAACAAGCACACCTTCACTTCCCCAAAACTCGATAACCTTAACTATACCTAATTAATGTATTGGTAACATACATATATATAAAGATAGTGTGGTATTTGTTATCCACTATGGTTATACCTTATGACCAGGAGGTTCTCCATGACCAACTCCAGGGCTGTGACCAGGGGATGTGGGCCGAAAAGCATCCTCAATTTTCTTGGAACGGTGGATGATCGGTAAAGTTTGTTTAACATCTGTAGTAGGAAGTGGAGGTGATTTTAGGATTTTCGGTATTCCAACTACGGAGGTATGCAATTCTAGTTTGCGAGCTGATGCTGAGTAACAGTGTTGCTGCAATACTAGAAACAAAAAAATGAACACACCTATCATTAGGGTTTGGTGCGATGATGCCATGATCATCAATATAGGTTTTCTGTTGATAGAGCTAAAACACTTGCTTGTTGCTGAGCAGATCCTAATGATCAACTCAAAATCTCTTAAAGCTTGTCTAAAAGTGGGAGAGTTTTGCAGTGGTGATTGTGAGTCATTACTCTTGGATGATGGAGGTATTTAAGATGGTTTAGAGCCCGGGCAAAGTGTTAATTAGGTCCCACGTGTTCAAAGGATAACTCTAATTGAAATATTGATTAACCTCATAAAAGTAACATTATGAAGATCAATCTTTTCGTTCACACATGGGAACTACTGACTAATATACTAAAAAGTGAGAGAATGAGGACACTTGGGAATATTTTCTATATCTAGTATAGGAGGTCTTCTTTTGGTTCAAAGCAGAATTGAAGAGTATAGGGTATCGATTCAAAACCTTTTGCATTTCAGTTTGGAGTTGGCAAAATTTCATGCATTTGTTTCATTCAAGAAAATATATATGCAGACTGGAGTGACCAAAATAGACACCATCTATAAACTACTAATTGTTCCATTAATTTTATAATTTTATGCATTTGTTCCCTAATGCCTCTTTGCATTTATTCGATAGCACATATAAAATTAATCTAATTCCTATGATGAGTAATTATCAATTAATTAATTACGTTAGTTTTCTGTCAAATTAAACTTCAACACCACCATGGATTCGATGTGGCCAAGGTGCCCCATTGATGGTGTATGGTTAATGCAGTTCAGAAGTGTATACCAAGAATGATTTGATTAACCCGTGTCGTAATGATAAAACTTCATCCAGTTTGCCTGTATTCAGGGCCGTCTTAGAGTTTCGGAGTGCTCTAGGCGAATTTTAATTTTGAGGCCTTTTTATGTGATAGTTAGTTATGAACATAAGCAAATTTTTAGTTTTGGAGATAAGTTTGCATACTACTAAAACGATAGTTTAGATTTAGCTTGGCTGCCGAAGGCCGTCGATTTTTATCTACAGTTTTTTAGGTTAAATTTCGGGTCGTATACTTCCAATGTGGCATAAAACATCCAAAATCGATTACTAACAATCTAGCAGATAATAAGAGTTGCTTTTAGTTGTTACAGAATTAGAGTAGTGCTGTGACGGGGTCACCCTCGTGAGAGTTTTCACAAGGGTGCACTTCCTAACCCTTGGATTTTTTATCTTAGTGTTTATGGGTAAAAATCGTTTCTGCCGATTTCGGTAAATTCGGTTGGTGAGTGAGAAACTGGTTCAAACCCTAAACAAATGTGCTGCACGTGAGCACTTTATAGATTCGAGAGATCAATCTGTACAAGTCCGGCCTAAACCAAGAAATGGCCGTTCCAGACTTGCTTCGGTCACAAAGTGGATGAGAAGGGTTGATTTGGGGAGGGAAGCAAAGAAAGGTGTTGAGACCAGAATAATTCTGGGAGAGTAGTGTCTCGACTTGTATCAGAAAGTGGAAGCTTCGGAAGCTTGCAAGAGATGAAAGCTTTTTTGGGAGAGCTTGCAAAGTTGCCTTTTCTGAGAGTGTAGTATTTTTCTCCTGACCGAGACCTGTTGTCTGGTGGAAATAGGTAAGACCTATTTATACAAGTCGAGATTGAAACGTACCATGGCCTCATGAAGGAAGAGAGTAAAGGGTGAAATAATGGGAGGAGGTGGTAACCGCATGGTGTTAATGGGTGAAAACGTTTTCACCATTATTTCCTCATTTATTTGACCGCTTTATTCCTTTTCACGCTTTCTTAATGTAAGCGTAGTGTACGCCGCAAGTCAGTGACCGCCAAACCAAAACCCCGGAAAGCATCCCCCGCCTTGTGTTGATATCTCGTTTGTTGCACCTTGAGTGCAAGTGGCGCCCGCTAGTGGCGCGTGTGGCATGTGCCATTGGCATGTGCGGAATGCCTTGGTGGTAGGTTGTACGTTGAGTGTAAATGGCAATGCCAGAGCTGCTAGTGGCGTGTGTGGCATGTGCCATTGGCATGTGCGGAATGCCTTGGTGGTAGGTTGTACGTTGAGTGTAAGTGGCAATGCCAGAGCTGCTAGTGGCGTGTGTGGCATGTGCCAATGGCATGTGCCAATGGCATGTGCGGAATGCCTTGGTGGTAGGTTGCACGGTTTGCAAGTTAGGCTACCAGCGCGTGTGTTTGGCATCTGCCAATGGCATGTGCGGAATGCCTTGGTGGTAGGTTGCAAGGTTTGCAAGTTAGGCTACCAGCGTGTGTGTTTGGCATGTGCCAATGGCATGTGCGGAATGCCTTGGTGGTAGGTTGCACGGTTTGCAAGTTAGGCTACCAGCGTGTGTGTTTGGCATGTGCCAATGGCATGCATGGCCGTTAGGGCCGTGGCCTTGGTAGGAAAAGCTACCAGCGAGCATGTTGGCATGTGCCAATGGCATGCGTGGTCGTTAGGGCCGTGGCCTTGGTAGGAAAAGCTACCAGCGAGCATGTTGGCATGTGCCAATGGCATGCGTGGCCGTTAGGGCCGTGGCTTTGGTAGGAAAAGCTACCAAATGAGCATGTTGGCATGTGCCAATGGCATGCGTGGCCGTTAGGGCCGTGGCCTTGGTAAGAAAAGCTACCAAATGAGCATGTTGGCATGTGCCAATGGCATGCGTGGCCGTTAGGGCCGTGGCCTTGGTAAGAAAAGCTACCAGTGAGCATGTTGGCATGTGCCAATGGCATGCGTGGCCGTTAGGGCCGTGGCCTTGGTAGGAAAAGCTACCAGCGAGCATGTTGGCATGTGCCAATGGCATGCGTGGCCGACTTGGCCTAGGTTGCATGGTTTGTAAGCCTAGGGCGCTACATTTGGCATGCGCCAATGGCATAGCGGCTTGGAAATATGGCTTGTGGTACGTGTTGGCATGTGCCAATGGCACGTACGGCCATGTTGACCTAGTTGCACGTTTTGCAAGCCTAGGGCGCTACATTTGGCATGCGCTAATGGCATAACGGCTTGGAAATATGGCTTGTGGTACGTGTTGGCATGTGCCAATGGCACGTACGGCCATGTTGACCTAGTTGCACGTTTTGCAAGCCTAGGGCGTTATATTTGGCATGCGCCAATGGCATAGCGGCTTGGAAATATGGCTTGTGGTACGTGTTGGCATGTGCCAATGGCACGTACGGCCATGTTGACCTAGTTGCACGTTTTGCAAGTCTAGGGCGCTATATGTGGCATGTGCCAATGGCATAGAGGCTTAGTTTGGCATGGTTGCCAATGAGTGCGATATGTAGTTTGGTTTTGGCGTCGCTGCCATGGTGCGCAGTGTGCGGCTTGGTTTTGGCGTTGTTGCCATGGTGCGCAGTGTGCGGCTTGGTTTGGCATTGTTGTCATGGTGCACAGTGTGCGCTTTGTTTGGCATTGTTGCCATGGTGCGCAGTGTGCGGCTTGGTTTGGCATTGTTGCCATGGTGCGCAGTGTGCGGCTTGGTTTGGCATTGTTGCCATGGTGCGCAGTGTGCGGCTTGGTTTGGCATTGTTGCCATGGTGCGCAGTGTGCGGCTTGGTTTGGCATTGTTGCCATGGTGCGCAGTGTGCGGCTTGGTTTGGAATTGTTGCCATGGTGCGCAGTGTGCGGCTTGGTTTGGCATTGTTGCCATGGTGCGCAGTGTGCGGCTTGGTTTGGCATTGTTGCCATGGTGCGCAGTGTGCGGCTTGGTTTTGGAATTAGGGTTACGTGTCAAAAACCCTAATCTGGTATTTTGAAAAAAATACCCCTATTAATTATTTACACCTGAGTTAAATGTTCTTAGTTAATGTGTTACGGGTAACACTAGGTCATGGGGTTTTACGATTTTACCCCTTGTTTAAAAACCACCATCAACATTAAGTCCCCTGCTTAGCTCGGAACAAGGGCTTTGTTGCGAGGTAAGCATAAGATGGTGACAAACTATCAACAAAGAAACCGTAAAGAGAATTGAGGAGGCTTGTCTGACCTTTTATAAATAGGATTTGGAATCCTTGCCTCTGGTAGTTTTGCACAAATCGGGAGGCTGGCACAATTGGTGGGGCCGGTGTAGCTTGGGCGACGTTGGGAAGTTGGCGTGAGTTGGGAAGCTGATTGTGCTAGCTGGTGGGACCGGCGCAAGGTGTGGAAGCTGTGCGTGCTTGCAGGCGTGACTTGGGAGGCCATTGGGAAGTCGGCACAATTGGTGGGGCCGGTGCAACTTGGGCGACGTTGGGAAGTTGGCGTGAGTTGGGAAACTGAGTGTGCTAGCTGGTGGGACCGGCGCAAGGTGTGGAAGTTGTGCGTGCTTGCTGGCGTGACCGATGTAAATAAGGAGGGAGTTTCTTCAGATAGCAAAGTTTCCTTATTTTGCCTTTCCTTCACGCGCGGCTTCAATTAGGGCATCGTCCATGCCAAAAAAATCTGGAAGCGTTATGTCCCTCATTGCTTCCTTTCCTTTTTAAGGTTCCGTATTCATACCCAACGCAACTGCATCATCTCCCTTGTTTGAGAGGGGTTCTTCTTGTTGGTTTCTCTTTGCCTAGAGACGAATCATCCTCTAAACAGTGAGATTCTCCAAGTGAAGGCGCGAGATCTGACTCTTGCGAAAACACCCCGACTAGGGTTATTCGGGCTAAGAAAATCATATCGGTATGTTTTCTTCTTCTTCTCTGTTCATGTTATCCTCTTTTATATGCGTATAGATAGGATGGAACTTGATCATTTTCCCATTCTTTGCAGTGTATGATGGGACCTTCCAGGGATGGCCGTGCCTTTAACTTTTCGGAAAAGGACTTCAATCAAGCGCAGATCAATCTTCTTCTCTTGAGGAGGCATTGGTTGGGATTGAGTCCTTGCTCCATGAAGCTAGTGAAATTGTTAAGGACCTCCCTTCCATCTATCCCCACGAAGAACATGTACATGCTCGGACTCTCTTGGGTTCAGTGAGCGTGGAGGAGAGCGCCATGATTCTTGATTTTGATGCGGGTGAATCGAAGAACTTTCTTCAAAATGTCAATGAGAGAACCTTTGAAGGAGCATATGATGGAAACGAAATAGCCTTTGAAGTTGATGCCAAAGGTGCTGTTGGTAATACCAGAGAGGTCATGGTGGCGTATGCTGGAATGGTCATCGGGGAGGACACTGCTGCTGCTGCTGTGGCTGCTTCGGGATGGGATGTTGAGGTTGCTGCTGCTAAAACCGTTGAATGGAACCTTTGTTGCCCGGAGGATTGCTGGGGAAAGTGTTTGAAGATAGCTTTGCCCGAAGGGACTTGTGCTCCACCCTTCGAGGGCTAGTTCCTCCCTTTTGTTATTTCTGTTAGCTGCTTAGTTCCCCTGATGCCTCCTCTTTTTTTTTGGTAAACTCATCTTTTCCTTCTTCTTCATCAGTAAACATTTTGCTTCATATATATTTTGAAAGAGGTTGTGGTATGATGGCTCTGCAGTGGTTTTCTGGGTTTATCTGATGTATTTCTCTGATATCTGGAGAATTTGCTTGGAAAAAGATGTATATATTATTTTTATTTTTATTTTTTTTGACGGGAAGGGAATCCCAGGAGAAATACAAACGGTGTATTCATCTTGGGGAAGTAAAACTACTAAGAGGAATTGTTAAAGGAAATACTTGAAAAGAAAAGGAGTAAATGGGAAGTACAACCCCCTCCTTTTTTTTATGGATTGGATTCCTTGAGCCATCGCGAGTGAATTATCACGCCTTCGGTGTGACTCGCATTGATGAGCTTGCAATATCCTCCCAAAAGGGTATCCGCAACCAGATCTGACTCGTCTTCTCCTTCACTGGGCAAATCCATTTTTACTGTCATCTTCCCAACTTGAAACGTGCTTTCTTTGACCACTACATCTCCAATTGAAAACGGGTTCAGACGTCGTGCAACCGTTTGAGTCTTGGCTTCGTTCGCTTCAATAGAAGTTTCCAAGCTTCTTGCAAAGTGTTCAAATGGTCCAGCCTCCCATTCGCATTTCTTGACGGCGTTCGTGCCGATGTCGCGCGAGTCCCCATGACGAAAAGGGGGAAGGAAAGACTGGTTGCGAAAAGGTTGCTTGGTCAGACTTACTTGCATTTGAAAACCACGAGCTAGCGCCAACGGGTCTTCTCCGGATGTCTGGGTTTCTTCAGTAGTTTGTTGATGCGATAACCAGTGGGATGATTTGTTGGAATTTCCCATCCAATTTCGCTTTGTTGTCGAGCACCCATAAACGTCCCAATATCATGTCGTGATCTAGTTCTTTGACAATATGGAATTTGCTATGTGTTATAGCGTCTCCCATCTCGATCTCTAAGTTGATGTAGCCATGCGCGTTCAAAGCTTCTCCTCTCAAGTCCTTAATCACGGACGGGGAATAGGTAGCGTCTTGTTTTGTAAATCCTGCTGCCTTCAGTGTCTTGAAAGTAATGATGTTGTAGTAGGAGGCCGTGTCGATGAGCGTGTCGTCAAATTCGTTACCTCTTAAACGGGACGTGGTCAGCTGTCCCTAGTTCTCCGCTTTTCCTGTTTGGGAAGCTTGGGCCCTTGGCGTGGATTTCGAGGAGAGAAAAAGCCGTTTGCCGGATACAACACGATTGAGAGCTGCGAAAATATCTTGGCGCTGAACCTTGGAAAGATAGAGAATTTCGCATACATGTCGCATCATGGATTGTACAGTCTCGTGTACGGAGTCCCCTAGGAACCGAGTTTCTTATTGGTAGTGGGTCTCGATGCACTCTTTCGTCTCCTAGTTGGAGTTCTCCTGCTTCTATCCTTTCTTTGAAAATATGCTTTAGTCTGTTGCAATCACTAGTCGGGTGGTGAACGAACCTGTGGTAATGGCAGTATTTGGGGTTCTCCATCTCAGCCTCAGTTGGTGGCCGTCTGAGCGGTGGCAATCTGATGACATCATCTTGAACCCAGGCTTCTAGGAGGTCAATCACCTCGTCGATGGGGAATGGGAAATCAAGGGTATTTCCTTCGGTCTCACGATCTTTGCACGGGAGTTTTAGTGACGATCTTCCGTTGCGAGGGTTCCCGTTGCGCCGGCGCTTCACGTTTCGGCTGGTGGCTCATAGTTGCGGCTTTCCTTTTTCCTCTTTCGTTTACTATGTTCACGGAGGATGAGCCGGCATTAAATTGTTTGCTGATGAGGCGTCTACTCCCGCGGGTTTCGCGCGCGTCTTCGGTTCGAGTTGTCCTAGTTCTTTCCAGTAATGCTGGTGCTGTTGTTGCAGATCGTCTGGCGGCTTCATGGAGTTCGGAGAACGTTTGGAAACGCAAGTTTTCGAGCAGGCCGCGGTAGATTGGAACCATACCATTGATGCATGCATTCACCAATTGTTGCTCGGTCACGTTTGGGTCGTGACAGTCGAGTGCTTGAACCCTGAACCTTTGACGAAATCATTCGGATGTTCGTTATCCCACTGGTACATTCTTCCGAGGTCCGAAAAGGTAACTTGTTCAGACACGAAGAAGTATTTCTTGTAAAACGCAGTGACCATGCTACTCCAGTTGGGAATGCTGCTCGGTGGGATCTTTGTTGTACCATGTATACGCCCTTCCAAGTAGGTGATTTTGAGAATTTCCTTAAACGAAGAACGTGATTATATTCATGTTCACCTAGGGATTCCAGAAACGAGAAACATGCTCACGTGCATTCCGGTACCATCGTACGGGGTAAATTGAGAGAAGAGTACCCCCTTGGGAGAGGGATTCTCTGTATTTCGGATGGGTAAGGGGGTTGGTGATGATGCACGTCCAACTCATCATTCTTGATTCGGTTGCAGAGGAGTTGTTCCAAATCTTCTCTCGTGACAAAGTTGGGTGGCTGATTTCTTTCCAACGGGATTCTAGTGCGAGTTTCCTCATCCATGGAGGCGTGCTCCGCCGAGGTGCTGGCGTCGAGGGTTGTAGGAGACTTTCCTAAATGGCTCTGGAGGGCGCGACTCACGTGGTAGTCGTTCTGTCAGGGTCTTGAGAAAGATGAGTACCTCCTTCTGTGTTGAAACCATATCTGTCTGGGCTCTGGCGAGCATCTCTTGTAGTTCCATCAGATCAGCGATGGTGACGTAAGGGCGACTTCCTCTTGTCCCTCCGGTTTCTCGTCCCGTCGGCGGGGTAGTTGGGATCTTGGTCGTGGACGGAGGCGCCATGCTAGACGAAGCATTTGGGGTTGTGGCGGCGGCTCTAGCCCTGGTGACTGGTGGCGCGACACCCGAAAAGATATTTTCGTTGCCGTGATTAGAGGGTTGTGTAGAGACGCTAGAGGAGGCAGCGCCTCTGGCCCTGGTGATTGGCGGTGTTACACTTGAGGGAGTGCATTCGATGTTGATGTTGTCAGCCGGTGACGTAACAACGTTATTGGGAGAGATGCTAACATCGGGGTGCGTTCTTTCTTTGGTGTTCTCGGCAGCCGCTCCGGACCTCGAGTTCCACCATGTTGGGATTTGACGTTCGGGAAACGAAATCGGGAGTCGGAGTTGGTATTGTAACCGATAGATCAATCCTCCCGCCTGTGGTCGCCAATTGTTTATGGGTAAAAATCGTTTCTGCCGATTTCGGTAAATTCGGTTGGTGAGTGAGAAACTGGTTCAAACCCTAAACAAATGTGCTGCACGTGAGCACTTTATAGATTCGATAGATCAATCTGTACAAGTCCGGCCTAAACCAAGAAATGGCCGTTCCAGACTTGCTTCGGTCACAAAGTGGAGGAGAAGGGTTGATTTGGGGAGGGAAGCAAAGAAAGGTGTTGAGACCAGAATAGTGCAGGAGAGTAGTGTCTCGACTTGTATCGTAGAAAGTGGAAGCTTCTGAAGCTTGCAAGAGATGAAAGCTTTTTTTGGGAGAGCTTGCAAAGTTGCCTTTTCCGAGAGTGTAGTATTTTTCTCCCGACCGAGACCTCGTTGTCTGGTGGAAATAGGTAAGACCTATTTATACAAGTCGAGATTGAAACGTACCCGGCCTCATGAAGGAAGAGAGTAAAGGGTGAAATAATGGGAGGAGGTGGTAACCGCATGGTGTTAATGGGTGAAAACATTTTCACCATTATTTCCTCATTTATTTGACCGCTTTATTCCTTTTCACGCTTTCTTAATGTGAGCGTAGTGTACGCCGCAAGTCAGACCGCCAAACCAAAACCCCGGAAAGCATCCCCCGTTTGTGTTGATATCTCGTTGGTTGCACCTTGAGTGCAAGTGGCGCTGCTAGTGGCGCGTGTGGCATGTGCCATTGGCATGTGCGGAATGCCTTGGTGGTAGGTTGTACGTTGAGTGTAAATGGCAATGCCAGAGCTGCTAGTGGCGTGTGTGGCATGTGCCATTGGTATGTGCGGAATGCCTTGGTGGTAGGTTGTACATTGAGTGTAAGTGGCAATGCCGAGCTGCTAGTGGCGTGTGTGGCATGTGCCAATGGCATGTGCGGAATGCCTTGGTGGTAGGTTGCACGGTTTGCAAGTTAGGCTACCGGCGTGTGTGTTTGGCATGTGCGGAATGCCTTGGTGGTAGGTTGCAAGGTTTGGAAGTTAGGCTACCAGTGTGTGTTTGGCATGTGCCAATGGCATGTGCGGAATGCCTTGGTGGTAGGTTGCACGGTTTGCAAGTTAGGCTACCGACGTGTGTGTTTGGCATGTGCGGCATGTGCCGTAGGAAAAGCTACCAATGAGCATGTGGCATGTTAGGGCCGTGGCCTTGGTAGGAAAAGCTACCAGCGAGCATGTTGGCATGTGCCAATGGCATGCGTGGTCGTTAGGGCCGTGGCCTTGGTAGGAAAAGCTACCAGCGAGCATGTTGGCATGTGCCAATGGCATGCGTGGCCGTTAGGGCCGTGGCTTTGGTAGGAAAAGCTACCAAATGAGCATGTTGGCATGTGCCAATGGCATGCGTGGCCGTTAGGGCCGTGGCCTTGGTAAAAAAGCTACCAATGAGCATGTTGGCATGTGCCAATGGCATGTTTAGCATGGCCTGCCAATGTTGCATGCGTGGCATGCGTGGCCGTTAGGGCCGTGGCCTTGGTAAGAAAAGCTACCAATGAGCATGTTGGCATGTGCAAATGGCATGCGTGGCCGTTAGGGCCGTGGCCTTGGTAGGAAAAGCTACCAATGGCATGAGCATGTTGGCATGTGCCAATGGCATGCGTGGCCGACTTGGCCTAGGTTGCATGGTTTGTAAGCCTAGGGCGCTACATTTGGCATGCGCCAATGGCATAGCGGCTTGGAAATATGGCTTGTGGTACGTGTTGGCATGTGCCAATGGCACGTACGGCCATGTTGACCTAGTTGCACATTTTGCAAGCCTAGGGCGCTACATTTGGCATGCGCCAATGGCATAGAAGCTTGGAAATATGGCTTGTGATACGTGTTGGCATGTGCCAATGGCACGTACGGCCATGTTGACCTAGTTGCACGTTTTGCAAGCCTAGGGCGCTATATTTGGCATGCGCCAATGGCATAGCGGCTTGGAAATATGGCTTGTGGTACGTGTTGGCATGTGCCAATGGCACGTACGGCCATGTTGACCTAGTTGCACGTTTTGCAAGTCTAGGGCGCTATATTTGGCATGTGCCAATGGCATAGCGGCTTAGTTTGGCATGGTTGCCAATGAGTGTGATATGTAGTTTGGTTTTGGCGTCGCTGCCATGGTGCGCAGTGTGCGGCTTGGTTTTGGCGTTGTTGCTATGGTGCGCGATGTGCGGCTTGGTTTGGCATTGTTGTCATGGTGCGCAGTGTGCGGCTTGGTTTGGCATTGTTGCCATGGTGCGCAGTGTGCGGCTTGGTTTGGCATTGTTGCCATGGTGCGCAGTGTGCGGCTTAGTTTGGCATTGTTGCCATGGTGCGCAGTGTGCGGCTTGGTTTGGCATTGTTGCCATGGTGCGCAGTGTACGGCTTGGTTTGGCATTGTTGCCATGGTGCACGAGTGTGCGGCTTGGTTTGGCATTGTTGCCATGGTGCGCGGTGTGCGGCTTGGTTTTGGAATTAGGGTTACGTGTCAAAAACCCTAATCTGGTATTTTGAAAAAATACCCCTATTAATTATTTACACCTGAGGTAAATGCTCTTAGTTAATGTGTTGCGGGTAACACTAGGTCATGGGGTTTTACGATTTTACCCCTTGTTTAAAAACCACCATCAACACTTAGATATGCACATATGTCTAGACAAAGATTAACTTATTAAATTTTTATTTTTTTTATCTTTTAAAGTTTTTATATCCTTATATTTAATTTTAATTGTTACTTAGTCCCTCTAGAGAAAATTTTAAAGTTTTTGTATCCTTCTTCGTCCATGAGAAGTGAAAGAACCGATCATATGATAAGTTTTACCAATTCTCAGTAATAAAATCTGTTTGTATGTCTAAACTGTTGAGATTAGATCAACGAAGCTCTATCCATTCTCTCCCAATCGAGATTTATTAATCATAGTTAGTAGTTTCGATCAGAATTCATGGTTGCATGACGGATTTCTAACTTAATTACGCTTTCATACAAATTATTTATTATGGTATTTAAGTAGTGTATGTAAATCATTTGTAAATTATTTTGATTAATCGAGATTGTCTAATCAGAGCTAAATCATTTAGCAACACTTATGACTGTTAGTAATTCACTTGTAAACATTTTTTTTTGAGCCCCAACAATTTGGGGCCCTAGGCGACCGCCTAGGTCGCCTGCACCCTAAGACGGCCCTGCCTGTAGTGTATGTAAATTATTATGTACTGCGTTGTTATTATCCCAAGAGAGTTAGGATTCGAGCTAATAAAGTATAAATAGTTATTAACTGGTCAACAACCCAAACATCAAATTGTACAAACTCCCAACCAGAATACGAAGTCATAACTGTCATATCCGAATTTAGAACCCAAATACTAGTCATACTGCTCTCACAAACCTAGAAAACAACAACTATTACGCTATTAAATTAAAGCTTCCGGCAAGATTAAATTGATTAACAAGAATGCTTTATGGACAGATAAAATGAACTCTCCCAAAACCGACAAATAATAGATTAGCCTCCTGCTAGTCTCGGTGGCAGGGAACGACCCATCATCCAAATTTGTAAGAATCGGCTTTTGTGAAGTCCAGATTCTCAATTTGTTTAGAAGAGTTGATTGATTAATCATCCTATATCTCCACAAGCCAATGATACATGGATATTTTATCAAATAAACTCATTTTATTGAAAATAAAAAAAATGTTGCGTACGTATATTTATGCAAAAAACTCTATTTTTTTTCCTTTTCTTCCTATGATGTTCCATTAATATTCAGATATTTTCAAAGTCAACATTAGTTGTATGTTCGATCAAATCTAAGATAAAAATACCAAATTATAGATGTGTATGCAACGGGAAATATTCATAACAATCAATTTTATTCTAAAATGAACATTTTTTTTTTTGAACAAATAAAACTATGTGAAAGATGCAAGATAAAGGCACACAATAGTTGATATAGAGGATTACCTTAGTGTTGCAGTTTGACAAGTTTGGGAGCCTAGTTAGCATTCAGTTACGAGAAAGTTCGAGACAGTCGAGTATTATTCGATAATACTATCTATTAGTGATTATTCGTAGATAATCACTAATTAGCCTAGTTCATTATTCGGTTAACAATTAATGATTCATAGATAATTCTGAGCAACAAACGTACGTGTATAAAAACTAGGATTTTGCTTGGTTTTGGCCTTGCAACACGAGATAATTTAGTTGCTTGTCCCAATGTTGATGAACTACAATTCATCCTTGATCCCTACAAAGTATGGAGAAGGATACGTATGCAGTCGCAATGAGTTGCAACATTGATGTTCTAGCAACTTGTCCCTCATATCATTTAATTGCGATATGATTGCTATATTATGGTAACTCATATCATTTAGCTCGGCAATGTGATGCAAGGGATAATTGTTAACATACTTGACGAGGTAAGTTGCAGTCCATTTCCTTGGATGCTCATACTTCATATCAAGTTATTCGACGTATATATGCATCAATTGTGAACTAGGCATTGCCTAAGAAAGAAGATAAAGCGGTATGCAAGTTAGGGGAGCTTGCATAATCTACTTGCATCACAAGGATGATGCAATAAAATTACAACATGAGCCTGACTAATGCTCCCTTGAGACGAGCAAGATCAGTGCATGCTTTCAACTCAATGCCTAGGGGAAGTAAGGAAGTTGGGAAAAGGATTACAATGGCCTATATGAAAGTCCAAGGCATGTCTTATGCCTGGATAGAACTCGGAAGTCAGCGATGCATGCAATATGCATCATCTTTAGCCTTTATGGCCTTGCATCGTTCACAGAACAAGGATGAGTTGGAACGGTGGTGGAAGTTGTGCAACATGCTTGCAAAGGCAAATGAAAGTCTATTTTCCTGTTCGAAAAGAGAAGTTTTAGGCCCGGGTACTGCGTTTACGAGTGATACACTGGGGAATTTCGGCCTGCTCGATTGGAGGCCGCATGCGTAATTTTTCGGTCCATCACAGATTACCTGTCATTATTTCACTATAGGGATGAGCTCAGACTGGATGCATAAACTGACAATCAAAGAACAATTTGAGAATTAACAATGTAGGAAGGATAAAATTTTGATTTCGAAATTGTGGTCCCTTCCTTTTATAGTTGTTTGTTCTTATGGACCGAGAGAAACAAGAGGTAATGGAAAAATTGAGAGAAAGGGACAAAAATGAAGTTATAATAGATATTAAAGGATTTCTATTTCAATAGGGCTCTATACCAAATTGGTTTAAGTACCAGTCTTTTAGGGATTTAGTTTCGCACCGGGATTCTGTAATGGACTCTAACTAATTGATGTATGGTTGTGATTGTGGGCCTTAGATTTTATTTCAGGTAGTAACTGAAAAAGCGGGGGTCTAATAACCACACCCAATATTTCGTTAGGCAATATGTATGGACTAAGTCCAATATAATTCCAAGAGAATCAACTAGATAGTCAGACTCAATCAAGGAAAATATATCCACGAGTTATATCTTTGTTTCTCAATGTAATCAGCAAATCAAACAGATAGGAATCCATCTGCCTGATTATTATGAGAAACAACTTGAACGGTACCAAAGACCAATGTTCAAGTGTCAATCAATTTTAATCAACAACCAAAGGTTGGATTTACCAATTTATTGAACTACGCACAACCTGTGATATTTCAATTATACAAACAAATATAATGCGGAAAAGAAATAACATAGACACCAGAAGTTTTGTTAACGAGGAAACCGCAAATACAAAAAAACCTCGGGACCTAGTCCATATTTGAACACCACACTGTATTAAGCCACTACAGACTCTAGCCTACTACAAGTTAACTTCGGACTGGAATGCAGTTGAGCCCTAACCAATCTCACATTAATCAAGGTACGGTCACGTTCCTTGCGCCTTTGAATCCCAGTAGGACTCTACGCACTTGATTCCCTTAGCTGATCTCACTCACAACTAAGAGTTCCTACGACCCAAAGTCGAAGAATTTATAAACAAATCTGTCTCCCACAGAAAAGTCTATTCTGATAGATAAATATGTCTCCCGCAGAAATACCTATGAAGTTTTTGTTCCGTTTTTTGATAAATCAAGGTGAATAGGAACCAATTGATAATCCGGTCTTATATTCCCGAAGAACAGCCTAAAAATATCAATCACCTCACAATAACTTAACCATATGGTAGTGGAACAAGTTATTGTGGTATCACAAAGAATGAGACGAAGAGCTTTGTGATTACTTTTTATATCTTACCTATCGGAGATAAATCTCGAGCAAATCTTAGAGAAGATAGTACTCAATACGATAGAACAAGTAAGATCTGAACACGCAACTGCAGAGAAAATAGTTGGGTCTGGCTTCAGAATCCCAATAAAGTCTTTAAGACGTTAACCTATAATGGTTTTAAGAAAAACCAAGGTGAAAAGAGAATCGACTCTACTCGCAACTAGTATCACACAAGAGGTGTGAGGATTAAGTTTCCCATTTGCTAGATTTCTCCCTTATATAGTCTTCAAATCAGGGTTTGATAGCTTTGAAACAATGCAATCAATATTCACCGTTCGATGAAAATCTGATTTAAGATTCAAGCTAAGTTTGCTTAAAACCAAAGCTATATCTCTCCACCGTTAGATGGTCTTAGCTTGTTACACACAAATGAAATATACCTTTATTTAGATATGGGTAACCGTACCTAAACGTGTACATTGAGTTGGCTCAATAACAATTAACCGAAGTTAGCCATATGAACACTTTTGTATTAACCTTATTCATCTTAACACCTCTAAACCAAATGATAATCAAATGAATCTAATTGTGTTTCTCATAGAGTTGTTCAATTGTTTATATTCTCATAGAAGTATACAAGACACAATTGAAGCAAAATCGGATTTGATTTACAAGAATCAATTCATGAACATTTAGTCACGGTTTGCAAATATTGCATTCCTTAATATATAAATGTATTTTTTATGAGTATGAAATCATACTTAACCGATGTTAGAACTTAACCTCATAAGTTTACAAACGGGTACGCAAACTTAAGTTATGAACATTGATCTTTTCCGACAGTTCGCAAACAGGTACGCATACTGTCATTCCAGACCGAACTCATGTGAAACCGTTCGCAAACTAGTATGCAAACTTGGTTCCCGTACTTTGACAGTTAAAACCGATCGCATACGGGTACGCAAACTTGGTTCCCGGACCTGAATCATTACTATAACAGTTTGCATACGGGTATGAATGGTCAATTGTTTAAAACTCCCATTTCAATCATTGAAACATCCTCAGAAGACGACAATAGCGGTCTCACACAAACTATTAGCTTATGAGTAATTTTCAAGTGATCGAATAATTAATACTGAAACATTCTCGAGTCTACATCAAATGATTGTCTCACACAAATCATGTAAGATGTTAATAAAGCGATTTTCACATGATCATCTTTTGACTTTCTTCAAGAATAATGATGAATGTGGTTAAAGCAAAAAGCTTTCCAACACATATTTCGAGAAAGATATAAGCGAGTTAAACTCAGCTCGAAATATCAAATGTGTATAATGTAAAAGTCTATATAACTATACGACTTAGTCTCAATAGGAGATAATTGAATAGACTTCTGAGTGATAGATGAGTTCCAGTAGATCTTCATATTCAATCGATGAACGCCGTGAAGTCTAAAGCTCAACTACACATTCTATCCTAATCCGAGACATAACTATAAGTAAACTAGAAATCAAGACTTATAGTTTTGACACCTGAACTTGACAAACAAGCTTGAGATAGCAACGCTTGCGAGTTTGGACGAGCAGTGCTCTAACAATCTCCCTCTTTGTCAATTTTAGTGACAAAACTATCAATACATATGGATTACAAAATAAATAAACTTTGTAGCTTCTCATCAAACATGCTTAATTTACTTGGTTCTTCAACATTCCTTGAATTCTTCGTCACTCCAAGTACTCTAGTAATTCTGAACGTGTTCAACTCAACATCATAGTTGTTGAAGATCCGTAGCCATAACAATAAGAAAACCTATGACAAACATTTGTTCTCAATTATTGTTATACAGTGTCATAGTGTTATTACACAACATCGAAGTTCAATCGTATCACAACTTTGACAATAATACTACGGTGATATGTATCACTCCCCTTAGTCAATACTTCATCTCACAATGAAAACCACTCCCCCTTACATAATTATCTGTAAACCATATGTATGTAGTGTGAACTACAAAATAATTCTCCCCCTTTTTGTCAATATAAATTGGCAAAGGTACGAAAACTAGCGGGACCATAATGAAATTCTCAAAGAGATTATTCATGACTAAAAGAGAACATATCAACTTTGTTTCGATGATTTCACATAGTAGAAACTTAGTGTATTCATCAAGGAGTTTATAAAGATACAAGATAACTCCTAGAATATTCCACAGCCGCACTCCCCACAAAGATTTGGCAATTAAGCACAAGTTCAATTAAGAACTCTCCCCCCATAAATTGCCATTACCGAAAGAACAACAAGAGTGACCTTACTTTTACAAAAAAAAAAAGGATTTCTTTGGACATTAACAAATCACATGAAACATGAATTATCCATAAAACTCAATTAAATTAACCATAAGAGAACCTTAATGATTAATTTAATCGGAAATGCTCAACATAAAAAAATTTACGGAGCAATACAGTACTTTCACATAGAAGTGGATCGGGGAAAGATCAATACTGCAGAATATTCAAAATTCCATTCTATCTTTTATCAATATTTGCATAAAGACATAATAGACTTAACTTTTGACATATATGGGACAATCATAGTTCACGGACGTAAACACACATATCCATAAAATATTTTTACAATATATAAAACCAATAAAGATTAATACTGCAAATCATCTTCCAAATAACTTAGAATAAATCTAAAACATTGCAAGATGAAAATCGTTGGAAATAGCTATGTGTAATCACAATATATGCTACTCCAAACCCTAGTTATCCTTCTTAAAACACAAGAATAAATTCTCATAAGAAGTTTCCTAGACAAAATAAAATCGGGCTTCTTTGATAACTCATACCTCTTTATGACTCCATCATAAAAGGTATCACTGATATCCTTGATTCTTTTGACCATGGAGATTCCATGTTCATGAGTTAGAACATTTACTTTTCGATCAGAAATACGAGCAAGCTGTCTATCCTTGATGCAATCCACGATGAGTTTCATCTGATTCCGTATCAAGACCTTTTGATTTTGAAGGATTTTGGTCTGACCATCAAGGAGATGATTTATTTGCAGTTGAAGGTTTGCAAATTCGACCTTTGAGTCATTCTGAAAATGAATTAAATCCTTGACAGATTCACCAATCCAGGAGTTGTAATCTTTCCTTGCAACCATCTTTTTCAAAACAAGTTCTTGAACCAAATCGCATCCTTTAATGTCTTCTTCCACCTCAAGATTCACCACTTCCTGAGATCTTGAAGATTTCTCCATTTTTTTTTATTAGGGATGGAAAAACAATATAATATATATATGTTTACGAACAAGAGAAGGACACCCTTGTTATGGAAACCCTATAAACTCCCAAGAAGAAGACACGGACGTTCGTGGACCTATTATGGAAGGTTAATGGATCGGGAAGGATCCAATAATAAGGAACTACACTATGTTTTCAGATATCTCATATATTCATATCTCAATAATTAAAAGATTTACTTTAAATTAGAGCATATGAATAAGATACAATAGTTACTGGGAGTCAAGATATGACTCAACATTCACAAAAGAAGAAAACCACTAAATTTCAAACACAGGGAAGATGGTAACATACAACAGACTTGAGCATCTATCAAATATCATCTTTGCAACTCTCAAGTTATATACAATGATGAAATTACATAGAGCTAGGTAGCAGAGTGCGATGTAATCCCACCATGGATATTGAGAGATGGGTTGTAAATACCATCTGAGTGTTTGATCAACGTATTCCTTACCTTCCTTTGGTTATTTCTTATTCCGGAAGAATTAGACATAAACCTTTTAGAATATCCATCAGTAGGATTTTCTGAGGATTAAGTCTAGGACCTCTAGAGATTTTTTCCAGAGAATCAGAGTTGTGGGATCTCCATCTCATAGACTTAGATCTACCAATCTTATTCTCATAAACATTGGGAATGTGTATATTTTTGGTGTGAGAATTTTTACCATAAAGAGGGACACGATTCCTGTAGAGATTTAGAGATGAGTGATCATTGAACTCCCTTTTATGAGAGTTCTGGTTTTCTGCAGGAATGAAATCCATTGTAGATGTCGTCAGACAATTTACTCTGCTGACAGTAAAAAGAAGTAGATTTTGTAGATCAGAAATCTGTTTCTTTCTAGCAAAACAATGTAACGCAAGATGATTCCTTTTCCCACAGAAAGAACGGGTTCGTGGATAAGAAAGGTTGGAAGCATCTGGTTTCAGATTCGTAGCCTCTCTGGGATTCTATAAGTCACATGACTGTTTCTTAGCAGACAATTCCTTAGAAGTAAATTTATCCATGCTAGGTAATACCACATGAGTATTAGAGAAAGGCACTGAAGAAGGTTTACTTGTCAAAACGGAATTTTCCCTTTTCAAGGAGTTGTACTGTTCCTGGGCTAGTGAAAGAGATGCAACAAGTTTCTCTTTTTCAACACGAAAACTGTTTAATTCTGATGAATGAGTCTTGATCAAACGTTTTTCTATAATTGAATCTTCTTTGACAACATCTTCAAGCATACTAATCTTTTCACGCTGTAGAGTAGTTTCTTGAATAAGGTTTTCGATATTTTTAGAGAAAGACTCAATAATAATATAGAGTTCACGTTCTCTATCAAGAGACTTCTCAAGTTCATCAGAAATCTGAGGATATTTTTCTTCAAGAGATCTAATTTTAGAAACTTGAACATCAATAATCTCAGCAGATTTTTTTTAAGGTTCTGGTGAGCTCCATTTCATATTCTGACATAGTGTCAACTGTCATTTTTGAGGGAATGTTATCATGCTCTGATAACGAAAGTTTTCTACCTCGGGATTCGGAAGAATCAGCTAAGGAGTTATCCTTGGAGGTAAGCCCAAGATATTTAGCATAGTCAAAAACTTTTGAGGACATCTCTATGTACGTACTTGCGAGATAAACTTCATCCACATAAATCAGATTGCTACAAACACAGACTTATGAGGCCTTAAACAGGTTTGCCTGCTCTGATACCAATTAAAAAAGCGGGGGTCTAACAACCACCCAATATTTCGTTAGGCAATCTGTATGGACTAACTCCAATAAAATTCCAAGAGAATCAAATAGACAAATCGACTCAATCAAGGAAAATATATCCAAGAGTTATATCTTTGTTTCTCAATGTAATCAGCAAATCAAACAGATAGGAATCCGTGAGCCTAATTATTATGACAAACAACTTGAACTGTACCAAAGACCAATGTTCAAGTGTCAATCAATTTCAATCAACAACCAAAGGTTGGATTTACCAATTGATTGAACTAGTTTAAATTATATAAACAAATATAATGCGGAAAAGAAATAACACAGACACCAGAAGTTTTGTTAACGAGGAAACCGCAAATGCAGAAAACCCCGGGACCTAGTCCAGATTTGAACACCACACTGTATTAAGATGCTACAGAATCTAGCCTACTACAAGTTAACTTCGGACTGGAATGTAGTTGAGCCCTAACCAATCTCACACTGATCAAGGTACAATCGCTTTCCTTACGCCTCTGAATCCCAGCAGGACTCTACGCACTTGATTCCCTTAGCTGATTTCACCCACAACTAAGAGTTATTACGACCCAAAGTCGAAGACTTTATAAACAAATCTGTCTCCTACAGAAAAGTCTATTCTGATAGATAAATCTGTCTACCGCATAAATACTTACGAAGTTTTTGTTCCTTCTTTTGATAAATCAAGGTGAACAGGAACCAATTGATAATCCAGTCTTATATTCTCGAAGAACATCCTATAAATATCAATCACCTCAGAATAACTTAACCATATTGTAGTGGAACAAGTTATTGTGGAATCATAAAGAATGAGACGAAGAGCTTTATGATTACTTTTTATATCTTACCTATCGGAGATAAATCTCGAGCAAATCTTAGAGAAGATAGTATTAAATACGATAAAACATGTAAGATCAGAACACGCAACTACAGAGAAAATAGTTGGGTGTGGCTTCAGAATCACAATAAAGTCTTTAAGTCTTGAACCTATAATGGTTTTAGGAAAAACCTAGGTTAAAGGATAATTGACTTTAGTTGCAACTAGTATCACACAGGAGGTGTGGGGATTATGTTTCCCAGTTGCTAGAGTTAATCTTCAAATCAGGGTTTGATAGCTTTGAAACAAAGTAATCAATATTCACCGTTAGATGAAAATCTGATTTAAGATTCAAGCTAAGTTTGCTTAAAACCAAAGCAATATCTCTGCACCGTTAGATGGTCTTAGCTTGTTACACACAAATTAAATATACCTTTATTTAGATATGGGTAACCGTACCTAAACGTGTATATTGAGTTGGCTCAATAACAGTTAATCGAAGTTAGCCATATGAACACTTTTGTATTAACCTTATTCATCTTAACACTTCTAGAACAAATGATAATCAAATAAATCAAATTGTGTTAGTCATAGAGTTGTTCAATTGTTTATATTCTGATAGAAGTATACAAGACACAATTGAAGCAAAATCGGATTTGATTCACAAGAATCAATTCATAAACATTTAGCCACGGTTTGCAAAGATTGCATTCCTTAATATATAAATGTATTTGTTCATGAGTATGAAATCATACTTAACCGATTTTTGAACTTAACCTCATAAGTTTGCAAACGGGTACGCAAACTTAAGTTCCGGACATTGATCTTTTCTGACAGTTCGCAAACGGGTACGCATACTATCTTTCCAGACCAAACTCAGGTGAAATCGTTCGCAAACGGGTATGCAAACTTGGTTCCCGGACTTTGACAGTTAAAATTGTTCGCATACGGGTACGCAAACTTGGTTCCCGGACCTGAATCATTACTACAACATTTTGCATAGGGGTATGCATACTGTACTATATCCAAACAATGGTTAATTGTTCTAAACTCTCATTTCAATCATTGAAACATCCTTAGAAGACGACAATAGTTGTCTCACACAAACTATTAGCTTATAAGTAATTTTCAAGTGATCGAATGATCAATACGAAACATTCCGAGTCTACATCAAATGACTGTCTCACACAAATCATGTAAGATGCTACCAGGAGATTTTCACATGATCATCTTTTGACTTTCGTCAAGAATAATGATGAACGTGATTAAAGCAAAAAGATTTCAAACATATATTTCGAGAAAGATATAAGCGAGTTAAACTCAGCTCAAAATATCAAATGTGTATAATGTAAAAGTCTATATAGTTATACGACTTAGCTAGTCTCAATAGGAGATAAAATAGAATCGACTTATGAGTGATGGATGAGTTTAATTCTCCACATACCTTTTGTTGATGAAATTCCTTCAAGCTCCCCTTAATAGATCTTCGTCTTCAATCGATGAACGTCGTGAAGTCTAAAGCTCAACTATACATTTTATCCTAATCCGAGACATAGCTATAAGTAGACTAGAAATCAAGACTGATAGTTTTGACACCTAAACTTGACAAACAAGCTTGAGATAGGGACACTTGCGAGTTCGACCGAGCAGTGCTCTAACAATAACTTATTTTCTTTCGTATCAATAAAGTTTTAGTCCACTTTTACCAAATAAGAAAAAAAAATTAAAGTCAAATAACTGATTATTGAACTATTAATTCGGGAAACCCATATAGCTCGCGTATTATTGATCAAGGTTAATTTATGAAGTAGACAAATTACTTGTTTGTCGTTATATTCACGAATTATATGGTGACTTGCTAATTAGGGTGGAGAGGTGTATGTGTCTTAGGATAAAGGGTAGGTATCGGAGAGTTTAAGGATATTTTTATTTTTATTTTTTGTTCATCAAACCATAAGTATTTCATTCCATAAGAAACATTTACTTGATGGTTTTCAAGAAAAACAAATACACCATAACACGAGACAAATACAAAAAAACATGCAAAACGCAAATAAATCGCCAAGAGAATAACGGTCTACAAAAATAGCACCCTAATCTTGTACTTTTAGATTGGAGAAGAAATGGTACTCGAAATTAAAATTCGACAATTTTCATAGATTTTCTTCTTGTAAAAGTGATGCTCCTGCATCAGAGGAGTAATATGCCTAAAAGTACTTCATGTGCGGCGAATAACCCCAAACCCAAGATATATTTTTCTGTGAAGAAGAACTTGATCTTGCCCGTGCCGAATCACCGAGATACTTGTATCTAACATGAACAAATCGATAAAAAAAACACTACAAAAATGCAGATAAAATCGCTCTAACAGCGAAGATAAAAATCACTCTAATAGCGAAGAAATTACTGAAAACAACGAAAATAGCTACAAAATCAAGTTCGTTCAACCACGTAAGCACAATAAATCTTGTTCAGATCGGAGGCAAGATAGAGAGAAAGAGTTTCTTTCCAATATCCGGGAAAATGAGAGAAAAGAGAGTATTTTTTCTCTTTCGTGGGTATTTGATCCCTGGGCGTTATTTTCCCTTCTATCAATGGAGTGAATAGTAAGTGTTAGCTTTTAATGGGCATGAGTACACATCTTTTTCTTTCCCGGTTGCTATTCTTCACCATTATATATTGTATCGGCTGTTAGCGCACTTGACTACGTGGCAGCACCAGTCTTTATGTTATCCTTCCTTAATTTGATTGCCCAACCGGTTAAATTGCTGGCGCAAGTGGTATAAATCAACGGTGCTACATGAACCGCTTTTTGTAACAGCTAGTTGACAGCAATACATATGTGGATGCTAGGTGTTTAAGGAATAAACTTCTCATCTTCCACGTCACGGAAACAAAACTTAAACTCGTATCAGTCGTTGGATTACTGAAACACCAAATTATACTCAAATCAAATATTAAACGTTTATCACAATATCTTAAATTATTAAGTATCAGATTTCTTCAATGTCTTTTGATTTAATCCAACAATTCGATCATCTTCATCCTCCACCCGCTCAATTCAATCTCATAAAGTTGAAACTTTTTTTCCTAATCTGCTGATTATATATCACCATGATGAGTGACTTAAAAATTTGATTTAATTTAGTATTGTTGAAAAATTAATGTCTATGATTATTTTATTTATTTTTGAAGAGGAGTTAGGCATCATAGAGATTTTTTATGGAGTTGTAACAGTTAACAATGTAGAAACCATAATTTTACAAGGTTGATTTCACCGATCGAAGCTCTGGTAGTTTTGTTGCGAAGAAGAAGCAAATGTTAATTTTTTTTTAGCAAATCAGATTTTTCAACCGAGTTTAACTCGCTCACTTAATACCGGTTTTGCAAACGTGGATGACAAATGGAGAAAAATCTCTGCCAAGTAGTTTTGCCACATGGGATTTGCGGTCAATTAGCTGTTAGCTTGCTGTTCACATAGCAATTTCGGGTATAAATAGCCCACGCTATGACTTTTGTTGTTTATGTGATGATCATCATAACTCGTAAGATGCTCTGTATAGTCCCACCAACAAAACTAGCTAGTGGATGGTTGGCCAATATACCTCATGTTCATCTTTAGCATAATAAATATGTTTTCTGGTTTGAACAGCCGATAAGTAAGACCTCTAGTTTTTTAGTTTAAGAACCAAAAAGAAAAAAGTTCAAGAAGAAAAAGGGCGGGCAGCAACTACAACTTGGAAGTTCAAAAACGCACTTACCAATTTCGGAACAGACATACGAAAGATGTCATGCCATAAATATCCGGTCAATTATGGCTTAAAACAGACTCTTGCTTAGGTTCTTTATTAAGCAGGGCATCATGGGTAGGACCCTATCTAATCATGTGTGAGAGAGAGAGTAAGAGAGACTCTTGTTTTCAAAAAAAAAAAAAAAAAATGTGTGAGAGAGAGAGAGTAAGAGAGAGAGAGAAAGATCATGAGTATTCGATTGAAAAAAAGAAAGATCATGAAATCTTTACTCACTTATCCTGATAATTATAACAAAAAATATAATTGGAAAAGAAAAAGAGTGGTCGGAGAGATCCATCAGTTTTTTAGGCTGGGTGGTTGAGAGCTGCTAAGCTAACTTCATGCACAAACACGTATCCTAATACTCCAGTGCTACATAATTAGCAAAGTTGTTAAAACTCTTAAATCGTAATCAAGCAAATACTTTTTGGATCAAAAAGACAACCGCTGTAAAAATCATCCGTGAACTAGCTAGGTGAACCACCAGTATATTGATAGCAGATAATAATAAGTCGGAGAGGAGATAGCAGTCACTCATGCGTAGTACAAGTAGCTTTGACCGCAAAAATGGAAACCTCAAATATGGAAATGGCAAGTTAGTTATGTCCAATCGTTTTCTGTCTTAATCTCAACTCCACCATTCCATTCCAACTTTATTGACATTTGTGAGAATATAAAAACCTGCTGTTGTTCCTTTTACCTGATTTGATTCTTCCTCTGGATGATATGTAGTTGTTTGGGCAAATATTGATCTTCACCACAGACAGTCTCAATTGAAGTTGATGCTCGATTTTCTCCTCCTGATAAATGGAGTGGGGGTACCTGCAAAAAACCCTCCGACGCTCAAGTTAGCATAGAATTTTTTACCGGAGTTTTTAGGGTTTGGAGGCATACCTTTTTAGGGTTTATCTCCCTTGTATTTATAAAATGCAGCTTAGAATGTTCCAGAACCTTTTCCTAGGGTTTTGGAAGTAGATATGTGGAACTGGGCCAATGAAAATGGGCCACTTTTAGCTGATATTATTGTGAAAATATTAGGGTACACACATCGCCCCCTCTTAACCTCCAATTTGTTGTGGGGTTAAGAAATTCGAGTCCCCTTGAGTTGCGCTTGTTGAGGAGGTCCGTAACTCGCCCCCAAGTTATGTTCGGAGTGTTATCCAAGTCGCCCCCATTGTTCCAAAGGTATTCACAATGACGACCCAAATTTGTAGTATCATGTTGAATTTCGCTCGCGTGCTAAACGAGGCTTTGAACAATTGTTGGATTTATGATGCTCGAGAGCTAGTCGAGACTTTAATAGAATGTAGTCAGCTTGCAATTGTGGAAAGGCTTTTTGCTCGTAATGCAACAAGGCTATAACGCTTGCTGCTAGGGCAGGCTGGCATGTCGCTTGTATCGTTTTCATGGTCTGCCTGGCTAATGTACCCAAAAATGGTAATCTCCACCCAGTAAGTAAAACCGAAATGGTTTATGCTTTGAATTCCTCGCTTAACTCTGCAGCAAAAATGCGGAGGGACTTCACTGGAGACAACAAAGACTTCATCGAACGGAATCTGCATTACCAAATTGAAGCTTCACTCCAATACTGAGGTATGTAATTCTCTTTGACTAACACTTTCAAAGCGTGCATGATAGTGTGATAGAACCTGACTCCCATGGTAGAAATACGATTCTTGTCTCGAGGCGCCACTTCCATCGTATAGCTCCACTCTTTCTCTTTTTCTGCCCATTTCTTTGATGGGAGTCTTAGGCATCAAGCTTGATCAGTTGCGGTCATCAGAGACTAGGACTTGTGTTACTAGTGACCTCCTATGTGGCACTTAACAAGCTCACAACTGGATGGTGACAATAACAAAGAAGGCATGTCTTCCGACAATCGATAGTGAATGCAAAGTACTGGATGGTGACAATAACAAAGAAGGCATGTCGCCCGACAATCGATAGTGTATGCACGGTCCAAAAGATATGAGGCTTTTCAACTTGTATGTACTTTGTTTCGCGCCATCATAATCTCTTTCCAATGTCTGTGAATGATGTTTCTAGTTTCCGAAAATTTTCCTCGGAGCTGCTCTTTGTATCCACTACGTTCTCACCTTGTAGTTAAGTTAGTTAATTACATATTCTCGGACATGCGATTTTAATCAAGCATTGATATGTATTCCTGATAGACGCATTTATGTGTCTATTTTGATCTCAATTATGTGTATTGTTAGTGCTCGATTTTATACTTAGTTGATTATTTTGTGTTTTTGTAGGTGTTTTTGGAGAAATAAGCTTTTGCGGCGAAATTGGCTCGAAAAGTGGTTTTTGCGCTCGTGGGAGAAAATTACTATACGGACCCCCATTTTGGATAAGGGGTACCTCAATTACTAAGGGGCACCCAGTTGATAAGGGCTATCCTCTTTACTACTCACCACCACTTGCTATTCGCACCCCAGCAGTGGATTAGGGGGACACCCTTCTTCTTCACGGTTTCAAATTCTCAAAATTGCCGGGAAATGTGAGCAGCGAAGGTTAAGAATTAGGGTTGGATTTTTAAACGCGATTAAAGGAGATTCAATCGCTGATTTTTATCAGGATAGACTAGATTGGGCCAAATGATGTTGGTATAGGTGATCAAATGGACCGAACTTGGCTAGATATTGATTTGAAGCAAAACAGGGGTGAGGATATTTCGTCATCCCCTGGATTGAATTTGGGGAGTAGTTCTCGGTTATTTAGACAGGTCGTGGCTTGTTGCGGTTAGAAAGGGGATCAAAGAAGTTTGGTTTCGAGAAAATAGAAGGTATTCACATCAAACTCGACAAAACAGGGGAGGTAGAGAAAGTCGCGGATTTATTTTTCTTGGAAATTTCGTGCAGTTTATGGAAAAGAATATCTTCCCTATCGATTCTAATCTATCTTATGAAAGTTCTCATATCAACAGAAGACGCGTACAACAGAGTAGAGAGAAAAAAAAAGGAAATAACCCGTAGCTTTGCTTGGAAGAAAAGAGAAGAGATTTTCGGGATTTAATTACCCTGTTGTGTATAAAAGGGTCTGTTCGAGTCCTAGAGAGGGGGTCGAGAGTTTGGGGTACGGTGCAGAGCTAATAATCAAGCTGCAGGAGAAGTTGCAGCAGCAGCAGGAAGAAGACTAAGATGAAGAACATAAGACTGTAAAGGATAGTCGTTTCGTAGGGTCTTAAATTCAGAATCCTGTAACAGTCCATTAGTAACTATTATCTTCAGTTTGCAACAATTTCTGTAACAGTTGACTCTGTAACAATTATATCTGTTACAGATTCGCTGTAATACTATTTTCTTCAATAAAACACCTTTTGAGCCATGTTTATATCTTTGGAGCGTGTTTTCACCATGAAGAGCTAAACCCCAACGCTGGGATGACGGAGGAAGCCTAATATCAGACGTGGGTAATTATATTTAATTCTTATATGACTTTTGCACTAATTAAAATTGAATTATGATTTTGATTAATTAGTTGTCATCTCATCTGATGGGTCATGCTTGCTTAGATGTTTTGATGTCCCATGCTTAGGATTTACAACTAATATTTTGAGAATCTACCTTGGCAAAAATAAGAGTCCATGTCTTTATTTATTGAGCTATAATTGTTAAAGGAATTAATATTTGAACCTTATGTTATGAGTTTGGTGGAACCTTGAGTCTCAGTACCTCTCGATATTTGTGACAACCTTGTGAATATATTTTCTTTGTTTTTAGTATTTTCTTAAATCAAACCTTTACAAGCCCGAGTTGAACGAATCTCTTTTTACCACTTTCTACAACAAATTAAAGACACGTCAATTTTTGGCGCCGCCGACGCGGACTTGTATTTAGATTTGTTTTAGGTTTATTTTTATTATTTTTTGTTCTCTTTTACGCCTTTGGTATTTTTTGATTCTTTTCAGATTTGGAGCGAAGCTACAAGGAAAGAAAAAGTTCTATAAAAGGAAAGCATCACCAAAGAAGGAAAGAAAAGAGGAGTCCAAGGCATGAAGAAGATTTTGTACATATTTATTTTATTTAGACTTTATTTATTTTTATTTTTAGAAAGTGTAAATACGGTTTCATTGTTGTAATTTTTCTTTTTATTTTTGGACACTTTTTGGACTTTATTTTTGGACTTGGACATTACTATTTTTAAACCCTAAGGAAGGGTTAAAATTAAATATAAACTGTTTGCAGGGAAGGACGACCGATTCACGATCTCGTCTCGGCCCCTCGGGTTCGTACACTGACATAGGAGTCGGTGGCCTGAGTCGACTTCAACGGTTTATCGCCCGTCTGGTACGGGAGGTAAGACTCTATCCACCCACGAATCCCCTATCAGTGGGTTTTATTTTGTGTGACAACTCACACCCCTGTAATAGAATGTCGAACTGGTATTACAATAGCCAATACAACGAATATCCGACTGATTTTCAAAATGGACATTACTTTGACCATAGTGTGAATAGTGGTTGGGAACATCAAACTTTTGAAGGTTATGGTCCATACCATGGTGAGCCCAATTACTATCCACACGCCAACCTAGGTCATTTACGAGCAAAATTCCTCTCTACTAGAGTCAACATATAAGTTAGCTGAGTCGACACGTAAGTTAGCAGAAATGAATAACTTAGTTATGGACGAAAGCAATGCAACGAGTGAAATTTCTTTCCTAGATTCAATCAGGAAGTCATGTGAGTCGACTCAGAATCTTTTGTTAGAGGCCCAGAACAGAACTGCTTAAATAATCTTAATTTCCAATATAGTGTTTCCAATAGTACCTTTGAAAATGAAGATAGTTATTCACACAATCAAGATGACGAGGTTAAACTTGGTAACACTAATTGTTTAGATGAGGTTCGACCATTTTCATGTTATTATAATGATGATTATGATGAGGATAGTGTTGATGAAGAATCGGACACATATAGGCATAGCGATCAGGAATTTGTTACTCCACTTGATCTTTATAACGATAATATTATTTCTAGTTCAAATCCAAATAATTTTAATAATTATTCACCTATTCAAACGGACGAGGATTTGACTAGAGATACCCCCGTTTTAGACGATATAGTATTTCCTTTTGATTACAAAGCTAATAATGGTTTATAAGAACGAGTTTCTTCTGAGAATATTGTTTTAGAGTCTAGCTATTTAAAAATATTAGTCTTAGACAAAGAAGATAGACTCGTAGAGAGTTCAAATATGAGTGAGGATGCACCTCCCGATTATAACTTATAAGAATCAATCGACCATTTTCAGGAATCTGATGACATAGAAATTAGGGAGATTGTGAGTAGTCTACCTAGAGACACTAAAAACTCTAAGTTTTGGGGTGATTATCATTCTCCATGTGCTTTACCGTTGACTCTTAGAAATATCCCTCACTTGGGACTTGACATATGTGCCTCAACCATTTTACAAGATTATCTTCATACACGTTTTCCTGAACCTAGTGATGTCCATAAGGAAGTTCAGTTGTTAGAAACCCGTCCTTTGGTTGATGTGGTTTATCCAGGCTATGATACCCAGATTGACTTTGTTTTCCCACCAAATATTTTTCTTCCAAATGTGGGAACGTTTGAATTTGAAATGTGTCAATTATTAAGTTCTGAGACTAAACCTAATTATTTTAGGAAAATAGAATTGACACATTTGCTTAAGAATGACCACCACTCTCATTATGGTCAACTGTGTAAGTCAAATCTGATTGACTTAGAGGATCCTCAATTATTCAGGTTATTATTGTGTGCTTCTAAATTTTTCTAGACCTTGAAACCTGATATTTCGGATCTTACTTATGAAGAGGTGCAGCCCATGAAAATATTTTATTTAGACCCCTTTATAGAACCTGAACCTGAACCACAACTAGATGTAGTTGTCTTAAACAGGAAACTAGGCAAGGGTGTGCTATGTTTATTCTTGGTTTGTTGCAGTTTCCTTTTATCCGTGTTAACACTTTTTGATGCAGATGATCCACAATTATTTCGGTTATTGCTTTATGATATGAGGTGACTAATCCTTTCTTAGTCTGGCTGAAGGCGTTAAACTTAGCACTTCTTGGGGGAACCCATGCTCATGCAACACGGTAATATCTTTCCTTAACTCTTTTGCTTCAAATGGTAACTTTTTTTCCTTGTTCATGTTTTAAATTTCATCTTTAGAACATTGAGGACAATGTTAGATTTAAGTTTGGGGGTATGGGAGAAATTTTTTAGTTGCAATAAATAAACTTCAGAGCCTAGAAATTTATGCTTATTAAGGATGGCACTAACCAATCTAAGTGGATGGAAGCATCTTGGTTGTAGGAGTTGAGGAACCAATCTGATTAGATGGGAACATCTAAAGAGTCTATTCATAAAAGCACAGAGCTCAGGTGTTAGAAAAAAACATGGTAGTCGACATATCTCGTTGAATCCTTTTCACCTTCTGTTTTTATTTTCTTTTATTTTAAATATTTTCTATCTGATTTGGTGGGGCACACGAATCAAGTTGTTACCACTGCTAGGGTGAAATAGAGTGACCGAGATACAAAAAAAGTGAAAAAAAAAATAAAATAAAATAATTGAGACCTGGCCATCAGACCAACCGGAATAAATTCAATTAAGTCGACCACTGGTACCCTTGTATATGCCAGTTGTGTTGACCTAGAGCTAGGATTATCGACCACTGGTTCCCTTGTATATGCCTGTGTGTTGATATTAGTCCAGACCAGTATCTCAGTCCATTATGATAGGTTTATTTTGGTAGTGGCCTTCAGACAGATATGGGAAACAACGTTCAGCTTAGTCAACATCAAAACCATCTACGTTTTTCTTTACATCCATCTTCTTAATTTATCCATGTGATTGGTTGAATCCGGTTATGATGTCCAGAAACTATCTGAGTAGAACTCTGTCACTTATATATGAATTTTAGTATGCTTGAGTGCAAACTCGTGTACAACAATTGGAATTTCGCATCAGGGTACTTCCTCCTGTAGTCAATAAGTGCCAACCAAGAAGCTTCTTTAGTGCCTTCCAAGGTTCTGGGTAGATAGCTAGGGTATGGAGTAAAGGTTTTGTGGGTATATCTCTGGTAAGCCCTCCCGGCCACTAGGGCCACCTAGGGGTTTAAAGGCTTGTTGCATACGCTAAATGCAACCGACGATGCCTGCGACAGTGAGTTAAGATTTTATTTTCTAGATTTGATTTTCTCGAGGACTAGCAAATAATAAGTTTGAGGGTATTTGATAGACGCATTTATGTGTCTACAGTAGAAACTCTTTTAATTAATACTCGATTATTTAATAAACTCTCTTAAATAATATTTTTGGCCGGTCCCGAGTCGGGGACAACGTGCCAAATTAATAATTCGCTAAAATTATAAGATAATACTTTTTTGATTACCTATGTAGGCCCCATATGAAATATAAATTAATAATGCATTATATATATATATATATATATATATATATATATATATATATATATATATATATATATATATATTCAATACATTAATGATTTACGAAGACTTTTTGAAAAATGATTTAATTGTCTTCTGTTTTTTGCTAAAATCAATATCCCATTGAATTTCATCTCTAATTTTTCTTATCATTATAAGAATTTTTGGTGTTGTTTTCTCATAGCTCAGTAAGAAATTATTCAATGTGAATGCCGCTTTAATAGGCTCGTTTCGTGAAGGGAGCTCTATTGTAAAACTTTCATCACCTTCTTCCACATCTTTATCAGTTCCCATAACTTTCTCGATTATTTCTTCATCAGTCAACAACTGTGTAACTTCATTTTCTTCCGGATAATTTAGGACATCTTCGACATTCATTGAATTGCGATAGCCCATCTTCTCGATCAAATTTTGCAAGTCTTGAGTGATTTCACTGTCTGTATGTTCATCCAAATTGTCTAAACTTGTGTTATCTGTTGATCGAAGTTTACAATAACGAAAGCAGTTTGCAAGTGTACTTGTATGAACATCGATATTGATATTGTGTTTATATAGGAAATAAAAAATATGATTGGATATAGTGTTTATAAAAATATGATTTGATATTGATATTGTATTTATATATGAAATATAAAAGATATGATATGGCATTTTGTTTGTATACAAACTGCCTTATTAGTCGTGATGCTAATTACAAGTTTTGTAACTCCCTTTTCATAGACTTGGTATCGTGATTCAAAAAGGGGTAGGTGCCCAGCTCGTTGCCAGGCTACCTGCTACCGATGTGTGATTAACCTTATTTGGTTTTGCTAATAAAATGCCTCCCTCGGCGCTATATGATATATAAATTAATAATTATTAATTTATCGGTTAATTAATATCTCGCTTAATTAATAAATTTTGATGGTCCCGACAGTATTAATTTATAGAGTTTCTACTGTATTTTGATCTCAATTATGTGTACTGTTAGTGCTCGATTTTATACTTATTTGATTATTTTGTGTTTTTGTAGGTGTTTCTGGAGAAATAAGCTTTTGCGGCGAAATTGGCTCGAAAAGTGGTTTTTGCGCTCGTGGGAGAAAATTACTATACGGACCCCCATTTTGGATAAGGGGTACCTCAATTACTAAGGGGCACCCAGTTGATAAGGGCTATCCTCTTTACTACTCACCACCACTTTCTATTCGCACCCCAGCAGTGGATTACGGGGACACCCTTCTTCTTCACGGTTTCAAATTCTCAAAATTTCCGGGAAATGTGAGCAGCGAAGGTTAAGAATTAGGGTTGGATTTTTAAACGCGATTAAAGGAGATTCAATCGCTGATTTTTATCAGGATAGACTGGATTGGGCCAAACGATGTTGGTATAGGTGATCAAATGGACCGAACTGGGCTAGATATTGATTTGAAGCAAAACAAGGGTGAGGATATTCATCATCCCCTGGATTGAATTTGGGGAGTAGTTCTCGGATATTTCTCGGTTATTTGGACAGGTCTTGGCTTGTTGCGGTTAAAAAGGGGATCAAAGAAGTTTGGTTTCGAGAAAATAGAAGGTATTCACATGAAACTCAACAAAACAGGGGAGGTGGAGAAAGTCGCGGATTTATTTCTGTTGGAAAATTTCGTGCAGTTTAGGGAAAAGAATATCTTCCCTATCGATTCTAATCTATCTTATGAAAGTTCTCATATCAACAGAAGACGCGTACAACATAGTAGAGAAAAAAAAGAAAATAACCCGTAGCTTTGCTTGGAAGAAAAGAGAAGAAATTTTCGGGATTTAATTACCCTGTTGTGTATAAAAAGGTCTGTTCGAGTCTTAGAGAGGGGGTCGAGAGTTTGGGGTACGGTGCAGAGCTAAGAATCAAGCTGCAGGAAGAAGACTAAACTGAAGAACATAAGACTGTAAAGGATAGTCGTTTCGTAGGGTCTTAAATTCAGAATCCTGTAACAGTCCATTAGTAACTATTATCTTCAGTTTGCAACAATTTCTGTAACAGTTGACTCTGTAACAATTATATCTGTTACAGATTCGATGTAATACTATTTTCCTCAATAAAACACCTTTTGAGTCATGTTTATATCTTTGGAGCGTGTTTTCACCATGAAGAGCTAAACCCCAACGCTGGGATGACGGAGGAAGCCTAATATCATACGTGGGTAATTATATTTAATTCTTATATGACTTTTGCACTAATTAAAATTGAATTATGCTTTTGATTAATTAGTTGTCATCTCATCTGATGGGTCATGCTTGCTTAGATGTTTTGATGTCCCATGCTTAGGATTTACAACTAATATTTTGAGAATCTTCCTTGGCAAAAATAAGGGTCTATGTCTTTATTTATTGATCTATAATTGTCAAAGGAATTAATATTTGAACCTTATGTTATGAGTTTGGTGGAACCCTGAGTCTCAGTACCTCTCGAGTTGAACGAATCTCTTTTTACCACTTTCTACAACAAATTAAAAACACATCAATTCTTGACAACATGAGTCGTCCACCTCTTTATTCATCTTAGTTGATGTTAAAATAATGTATCGTTTATTTACCTGGCTTGATTGGGGTATACCTGATTAATTGGGGTATACCCATTTTGTTCTCATCCAAAGGAGTGTGCTAAGGGGTGTCTAAAAGGTGTTAAAAGACCAAATTGCCCATACTAAAAAACCTTGCCGGCCAAAACATATAAAAAAAAATATCAAAATCTTTCTTCTACACTCTAACTATACATGTGAAATAATAAAAAAAAAAAAACCGAAGAATCAAAACGAACCAAAAGTCGGCAGGGTATTTTTTTGTCGACCTTATAACCAAAAATATAATCGGCGGGTATAAGGTTGAATAACATGCCGACTTTTCATCTCTAAATTTAGCAATTACAGGGTCGGCAAGATAACCATATCTATACCTTGCCTACTTTTCATAACATCCATGGCGATCAGAAATTTTTTCTACAAATTCGGGGTATTTTTGAAGGCCTTGTGACTTATACCGCATGCGGCGGGTTTTTCAACCGCCGGCGGGGTATTTTTCTCAACAGCCGGCGGGATTTTTTTTGTAGACCTTGCCGACTAATATTTTTCAATAGCCCTCTCTTGTGTGTCAAAAAAATAAAGTCGGCATGTTCTTCATTTAAATACCTTGCCGACTTATACCGCCGGCAGGGTTTTTCAACCGCCGATGGGGTATTTTTCACCAGCCGGCGGGGTTTTTTTCGTAGACCTTGCCGACTAATATTTTTCAATATCCATCTCCTATGTGTCAAAAAAAAAATAAAGTCGGCATGTTCTTCATTTAAATACCTTGCCGGCTAAAATTGGTCGGCATTTTATTCAAACAAAGACCATGTCGGCCATATATATAGCGGACCTTATTCAAACGTATATCTTGCCGACCTTTGACATTTTTGAAAACCAAATTTTTTGATCGAAATCGAACTCATAAGACGGATTAAAGGTTTAACCTACTGGATTTTCATTTTCAAAATTTTAATCTAAACTCAATTAATTAACCTAATCAATTTTTTAATGTTAATTAAACAAGGGCATATTAGCCATTTTGAAAATACAAGGTTAAGGGGTGGCTTGGCTTTACTTCAAAATGACCCTATTTTGTCTTATTGGGTATACCCCAATTAGTTTGGGTATACCCCAATCAAGCCAGGTTTATTTATCTGCATCCCTGTTATATTTGTGTAAATATTTTGACATCTTTATTCATGGAGCAGCTGATCCGTGAACGGCTTCTTGAACTACCTGTAATTCTCGAACCTCGAACATTTTCATATGTACTTGTAGGATCTGAATATCGCAACATCAATATTTCGCGAGATTAGTAAACGACAGCATCGCGAAGGCGTCGCAGAAGAGTAATATAAATGACGCAATGAATGACGACATGCAAAACACGAGAAAGATGTGAAGATCTAGCGAAGTTTAGGAGTGTCGCGAGAATGAATACTTGTACACTTGCGATATTTCGCAAGTCATTCCCGAAAATAAAGGACAGCTTAGCTGTCATCCACTCTGTACTACCCTATATAAAGAGTTGAGCAAGTATATTGTAGGAGAGATCTTTTTTCGAGTGTTAGACAAGTCATTAGGAGAGAGAAACTTTGTATTGATTGTAATTTCTTTAGCTCTTTTCCATTTTATCTTGTAATATTCAAGGAATTAATCAATAAAAATCATAGTTATTCATCTTCAAATGGTTTAGTTGTATGGATTCTAGTGAGGGGTGTAGTGTAGGATTTCCTGCAACTATATAATGGCGCTAGAAACAGGGAGAGAGTAAGGATCGACATCGTGATTTGAAGGAATTTGGAGTAGTAGGGAAGAAATTTCATATAATTTTCAACAGTTTACCAAAATTAAGAAATGGCTAGAAGAAGAAATGCATCCAAACAACCAACAACTGTGAGAAGAAGTAGGAGACTTGCTGGAGAAGGGAGAAATGAAATGGGAGAATCATCAAGAATGAACATGAGGAATAATGAAGAAAATCAAATTCAATCACCAATTCAACCAGTAGTAAATAGAACTGTGGATTATGATAGAGTAAGCGTGCATACTTGGAGATCAGATTCTGTGGACGAAAGGGGAGAAGAACAACAATTGGTAAACAATGGACAAAGGGAGAGAGACCGAGAAGGGAATGGAGAAACAATTCATGGAAATGAAGAGATCGCAGCATTAGAGGCGTTGAGACAAACAATACATGAAGAAAGACGATTAGAGGCAGAGGGAACGTGCAAATTTGACAAGACAAAATCATGAGTTGAGGATGGAAAACATGAGATTACAAAACAAGGTCAAGGAGCACTACAAGGTCAAGCTCAAGATCAGTTAGAGAGGAAAGAAGGAGAATTTTACCTACGTAAAAATGCCGATGAAGAAAACCAAGAAGAAGCACAAAATCCAAGCACGGAACATTGCGAGAGAAGAGAAATAATGGAAGATCGTTATATTCCGCGTCCCGAGAATCTTCAAAATGAGCAGAATGGTGGAAATCAAGGAAATAGGCAGCTTCAGAGGCGGAATAATCCAGTTGATGAAGAAAATCAAGAAGAAGGAAGAAGAATATTGCATGGGAGAGAAGCACGGAGGAAGCAAAAAGAGATTGAAGATGACATTGAAAGACATTATGCCAACAAGCACGTCCGGGTCTTGCGAGAGGGAAAGATTAAGAATGAAATGGAAAATCAAGAATTAGAAGAGGCAATTCGCGAATAATCATGATAATCGAGAATGAAGGCGAGAACAAAATCGCAACAATGATAATATTAATGAAGAATATGAAAGAGCATAAAGGAGAGCTGATAGGCAACAAAGAAGAGAAATTGATAGATATAATTGTTGCGAATTCGTGAAAGAAGTGAAGGAGAAGATCGCAGAGAAAGACGAGAAGAGAATGATGAACAAGAAAGTCAAAGTAGACATGAACGCATGAGAAGAGAAGCGGAATTAAAAAGACCAATGGATTCAAATTCTGATGCAAATGAGCAAATTTTGAGAGAATTAGAAGAAATGAGAGGGATGATGAACACTAAAAGGGGAGGAGGAAAGAGACAGTTGGATGAAGCCATAGAAGAAGCTGCGAAAACTCCGTTCACACAAGAGATACAATTAAGAGGAATACCACCAAAGTGCAACTTACCTTCATTAACCAAAGATTTTGATGGAACAACTTGTGCGATACAACATATCAAAGCTTATATGAGATGTATGTTACAATGGGAGAATCATGATGCCATATTATGCAAATATTTTGCATCGAGTTTGACAGGAGAAGCTTTGAAATGGTTTGAAGGACTACCGAAGAACACAATAACATCTTTCAGTCACTTGCAGGCTATATTTTTAGGGGCATATCTAAGTAATAATTCCTCGCGACCTGGTATTGAAGATGTATTTGGGTTAAAACAAAGGGTTGGTGAAAGTTTGAGGCATTTAACTGTGAGATGGAAGACAATGTGTAGCGAAATGGCTGGTCGTGTGGAGGAGAGATATCTCATCTTATCATTCATTAATGCTATGTTCGCAACAAATCTGTTATATATTCAAATTTTTAGAGTCAAAAATACAATCACAATGACTGAGTTGCGAGAGCTTCAGGAGGAGTATATTGCTTTAGAGGAAAAGCAAAATAAGATGGAATCATATCCTGTCGCGAATACAACTTCAAGAGCTGCGAATGCAAGTTTGCTACCCAAATTGATAAACACTGTGGCGAGTACCTCGCAAGGTCAACAAGGAATGATGATACCGGATGATGGCCATCAAAAGTTGGTAGCCATGGGAAGTCGCGATCAAGAAGAATTTGAAAGAGAAAGAAATTTCTACAACCGTGGCGGAAATAATAAAATTCAAAGACTTGATCATTCGCAAGAAACTTACGGAGGCCAGAGGCAGAATTATCATAGAGGGCAGCGAGGTCATAGAGTCTTATGGGAAGAAATCAAGATGCCTCCACTAAATGCTAGCGTGGAAAAAATATGGGAAGCTATAATCCTGATGGAAAACATACATGCACCATGGAACATGGGGAATGAACCACCTCCAGGTGACAGAAGTCATGAATTCTGCTCCTATCACCATTTTCATGGACATCTAACAAATGATTGTAGGAATATAAAAAGAATCATCCTCCGAATGATAGACCAAGGGAAGCTAAACCATTTCTTAAAATGTGAAGAGAAGACTCAACAGCTACACCTCCACCACATCAAGTTCACAGAGTAAATACAACAAAAGGGAAAGAAACATTTGTAGTAGAAGTTGGAGCGAAAGCCAAAACTTGTTCTCGCAATTCTATCGTACACATTCTGCACAGTGTCATCGAGGATTTTCATGATAGTGTTCTCAGTAGGGTTTTCGCAAGGGATGTTGACAATAGAGAAGTAATGAACATCGCGAAAACATCGCCACTAAAAGAATGGCAAACACAGATTATTTCTTTTACCGCAGAAGAGGTACCTGAGGGTGGCGAGTTGCATGACAGTCCATTAGTGGTAAGGTTAGAAATTAATCCAAAACCCGTTGATGATGAAAGTGATGGTGCGAAAATTCATGGGCAATAAATAGAATCTTAATTGATACTTTGAAGCTTTGTAAACATCCTTTTTACCACACCTACAAGACTATGGGGGGAAAAGATGAAGATTTGATACCTTCAACCTATAAGATTTATGGTTTTAATAGTACTGCTAATAAACCTAAAGGAGAAGCTCGCATGCGAATACCATTGAATGGATTATCAACTGAAATCTTGTTTTGCATATTCGATGTGGAATCCCCCTATAATGCATTAATTGGGCGACCTTGGTTGCATGAAATCTTGGGTGTAGCATCAACTTACCACCAGTGCATCAAATTTCCACATCCCAGTGGTGTTGGAGTTATAAAAGGAGATTGGGCTGAGGGACAAAAATGCTATGAAGTTGAAGTGGAATCTTGCGAGGAAAGGGCTACTCAAAAGAAGAATTGGAAGCGGAATATCAAAGAAGAACAAAGAAGAGAAAGACTGATGGTGGACACAGTAGAAGTGAGAGATGAAGATATATTGCGAGAACGATGCTTGAAAACAATTGGAAATTGCGATTCTCTCGCAAAAGGGAAGGAAATAGCAGGGAATTTGAATGAAGAAACAGAGAGCAACAGGAGTAAGAAATGTAAGAAATAAATAATTGATTTTAGAGTTATGTAAAAAAAAAAAAAAAAAAATATGATGATCGAAGAAGGAGTACGCGAAAGTCTCGCGATTCATAAATTTGATGATCGAAGAAGGACAAAGACATGTCAAAAGTACAAAGAATATGAGGATCAAAGAAGGAGTACGCGAAAGTCTCGCGATTCATAAATTTGATGAAAGTATGGTTAAATAATTGTAGCGAGATCACAACAAATGAAGCAAGATTATGCGATAATTTCGCAGGATAATGAGAAGGGATAATCAAAAATTAATGAATGATATTGACAGAAATGAAAGAATGAGTGAATGGGACGAACCTTTATGGCGTACACCCTAGTTCGCGAATGATATTTCGCAAGAGGCAAATGTAAGACCTAAAGTGCGTCATATAAGGGGGTATCTCTTGACATGGCTCAGGGAAAAGGTTACACCGCCCCGGAACCTGAGTCATGAAAATTTGGGGTCAATAAAGCCCATCCGGGAGAGATACCTTGGATTTCTAACTATATATATAAGGTTATACCCTGGTTGGACGACCGAGGGTCTCTTCCAAGGAGTTAGTGTATGACCAAGGCGCCTAGGTACACGGTTGAGCCAAGAGTGCCTGGGGCATTTGAAGTGTCTCGGACATTCTTGGCAAGTCTTGGCACATGCTGCACTCGGCCCGAAGAAAACTCCACTTAGGGTGCAGTCTCGTAACCATAAGCCCTATAGGTATAAGGGATAAGAGGCTGCGAAAAAAACTGGTTGTTGTTAAGACCGGATGGGATGAGCTAGTATTGTATGGCCGATGTACGCCTCCTTGAAGGGGCAACCAGGGAGATGATAAGGGCGGCACCCTCCATTAGGGAGCTGATAGTGTCAAAAAAGACGCAAATGTCATGAGGCTTTATTTTCGCAAGAAAATTTAGGCTTTTCATATTTGTGCAATGATCCTGAAGAGGCAATAATACTAACGCGAGGGTAAGACGAGATCAATGGGTATTTACATGAAAGTGTAAAGACGTCCTGCGATTTCGTCGCAAAGACGGCAATGTCATGGGGCTTTAAGTTCGCAAGAATTTCTAGACCTGTCGTATTGTCGCAATAAAAATATCCTGTAGAGGCAATAATACTAAAGAAATGATAAGACAAGATAAATGGGTCATTACATGAAAGTGTAACGACGTCCTGCGATTTTGTCGCAAGACGGCAATGTCATGGGACTTTATATTCGCAAGAATATTTAGGCCTGTCATATTGTCGCAATGAGGGGTGGCAAAATAAGACCTTTAACTAGGAAGGAAAAATAAGACCACACAAAAATAATGATAAGGCAAGATCAATGGGTCATTACATAAAAATGTAAAGACGTCCTGCGATCTTGTCGCAATGATGAATTTCAACATAAATGAAGATAAGATCACACAAAAAGTGAATAAGCAAATAAGCTTGCGAAAGTGGCTATATTTCTAAACTCATTTGAAGAGTTAGAAACAGCGATTCTGTAAACTAAGAAATATTATTACTTAAAGATTATCGATTTAATCTCTCATGTGAAAATAAATAACAGAGGCAAATATGGGAATGATTAGAGTAAAAATTTGTTATTTATTTCCATATGATAGATTTACAGTGAGAAATTACAAAAATGGAAAGCTAAAAGGATAAATGTACATATATCGCAAGAAGAGAAAAAGGAAAATGGATCTATCTCTTAATTCATTCTTCTTTGTCATCAGATTCTTTATCAGATTCTTCCTCTTCGCTAGCTTCACTATCAGAAACATCAAAGGAAGGTATATCTTCAGGAATTTCATCAAGAAGACAAGGATATGAAGAATGAGGAATACTATGGTCATCGCAAACTGTCTTAATAGTTTGATTGCGAAAACGAACAGCATTATTATTGAAATTCGCTACAGTAGTTTGTAATTGCTTCTTCAACATGGAATACTTGTTGTTGCGAAGAGAGAGGTTCTTTGCAAGTTATTCTTTCTCAGATTCAAGTTCTTTAATCCTTGTTTGATATCTCTTCTCAGCTTCTGCGAACGTATGATAATGAGTCAGTAATTTAATAACAATTTCATAAAAAAGAAGTGGTAAAATAAAGAAGAACAGTTAACAACCTTCTCTGTCAGAAATCATATCTTTAACCAAGGCGTTATGATCAGCATGAAGACTGATGTTAACACCTAAGTTATTTCTGGCATTATCTAGAACTTTCGCAGCCCAAGCGAATTCATCATCACTATTTATGACAAGAAGTGAACGAATTTGATTTTCTCACTCATTAAGTATGGCATTTTGGCGAAGAGATTCATCTCGTTCAATTTGGACTTCAAGAAGGGTTTTTTGGAACTTCGCTAATGCTTGTGCACCTTGATTAGCAATGCGATCCTTGTCATCTATAAGGCTACTAATTTTCTTCCTTAGAATATTATTATTCTCGTGGGAGCTAAGATATAAACGTTTAAATCGGTTGGCTAAACCTAAACTATATCTATGCTCAATTTCTAAAAGATGAAATTTGGTTCGAAGTTCATTTATTGAAAGAGAGTTAATTTTGTTCAACGAACTACTTAAAGATTCGTTGAGATGAGCAAGAAGAGCATCATTATCCATAGGCTCAGGAAATGAATGGAGAAGGATGGCTTCTTCAGAAAGATTATAAATGTCTGCAAAAATGATAAGTTAGGCAAAGAAAAATAAATGACAAAATAAAAATGAGGAAGAGAGAAGAGTTTTGTACCATAAAGCTGTTGATTAGCACTTTGAAGAGTAGAAATTTTATTCTTTTGAGTAGCAGATTCACTTCCCAGGTTGTTGAATCCTTTCGCAAGAGCAAAGAAGTCCCACTTTCACTCTTCTTGCGAGATGTCGCAACTTCAACTTCTAGTTCTTTGTTCTTTTCCTTAAGTTGAAGGTTTTTCTTTTCAAGATTGTTGCGCCTTTTCTCGAGATCCGAGGCAACAACAAAGGAAGCTCTCCCGCACTATAAAGGAAAGTAAAGAAATTGTTAAGGTAAGATTTATATTTGAAATCACAAAGAAATAAAGAAATATGAACATACCAAGGCACTAAGTGCATTTAAGAAACTGGGAGTCATTGTCCCGAAACTCCACGAAAAGAATCATTATCCGCTAACAGGGGGGCATCGCAGATATTTGCGAGAGCTTCGCATGTAGCAGAAAAATGATCATCTCCCAACTTGCATAGAATCGGAGAAAACACTAGACAGTTGTGCCATAGCAGATTCGACTGAATGATTCTCCTTCGCAAAAGAAGTGTCAACTTCATCATTATCATCATCAGAGTTCTCGCTGGTTTGGGAATTAGAGTGAGAAGAGGGATGGATTTTCCATTTTTTGGAAGATGGAGCAGAAGATTTATCCTTGCGAATAGTGATTTTATTCTTGCCTTTAGCCTTCGTAGCTTTAGAAATATCATTCTCTTCAACGCCAACCTTCGCACACGAATGAAGATAAGAAACAGAGGCAACAATATTGTTAAAAATAATAAGGAAAAATATTTCTTACTTCATCCGTGATTGAACGAAGTGTCACCAGAATACTCGCCTTTGGATTTCTTTTGTAGCTCCTTCTCAATTTGATGATCTGAAAAATTCGCAAGATTAGACATAAAAGGAAGTAAAGATTATAAAATAGGTAAAAGTTAGGAGTTATACCTCTTTTTGCTTTCTCGGGCCAATTAAATACCCAAGGATGATAATTTGCGAGATTCATAGGAGTACATGGGAACCCGAAATGTAAGGCCCGTTCAAAAATAGCGGAAGACACACCACTTCTCATCTTTAGAATAGCAAGGGACATTATTCTTGCCGAGTGCCAATCAATATCTAACATGAGTATCTTATCGTCAGAACATTCTATTTTCTTTTCAATCGAGCAACCCAAATGAGATTTATCATTCTTCATATTTATCACTTCATAATTTTCAAAAAAGTTTTCTACCGTGTACTTCTCAGCGACTATCTCTAAGTTTGCGAAATTAGGATCTTTGACATTATCAGGATATAGAGACCCCTTACCAGCGCCACGATTGGCGAATTCAAGCATTAGACGAATGCAATCACCACTTAATTGATAAATAGCTCGCGAGAATTTCTCATGAGCAAGAATTTCATAGAACAAGGGTAGTTCGGGATTGTAGAGAGGAATGGGAAGACCTGCGAGGAGTTGACCTAGCGAGATTATAATTTTCTCGATCATTACACCGATGATCGAGAAACAACTTTGCAGAAAGAATAGATGAAGATTCTTGATTGGGAATAGTAGACAAGGTGAAACCCTTCTCTTGTAATTTCTTTTGAGTTTCATCTAAAAGGATTTCATATCTACGACCAGGTGGAGCCATTCTTAGAGTATGGGAATGATTAGAGAATTGAAGATCAAGAGAAAGAAGAAAAGGAAGATTTACAGTAGCAGAAACGCAAATTGCGGAAGAAGAGAGTTGAAGAAAAGTTGCAGAGAGAAAATAAAAAAGAAGAAGAGGAGGGTGAGAAAACTATATATAGAGATAATAATTCTCGAGAAGACAAATGCATTTAATGCGAGAGGGGACGTGAATGGTCAATAAAAAACGGTTGAAAGAGACGTGTCAAGAAAAGAGTGGAAGAAGAAACATGTGTAATAAATTCTGTGTAAAAGTACGGGATTGTAACAGATGAAGATGAACAGTTGCGGCATTTCAAAATACTAGTTCTCATGACATTCTCTTCTTCGCAGAAAAGACATGAAAAGAGGCAAGATGTAGGATCTGAATATCGCAACATCAATATTTCGCGAGATTAGTAAACGACAAAGATCGCGAAGGCGTCGCAGAAGAGTAATATAAATGACGCAATGAATGACGACAAACAAAACACGAGAAAGATGTGAAGATCTAGCGAAGTTTAGGAGTGTCGCGAGAATGAATACTTGTACACTTGCGATATTTCGCAAGTCATTCCCGAAAATAAAGGACAAATTTAGCTGTGTCATCCACCGTGTACTGCCCCTATATAAAGAGTTGAGCAAATCTGTTGTAAGAGAGATCTTTTTCCGAGTGTTAGACAAGTCATTAGGAGAGAGAAAATTTGTATTGATTGTAATTTCTTTAGCTCTTTTACATTTTATCTTGTAATATTCAAGGAATTAATCAATAAAAAACATAGTTATTCATCTTCAAATGGTTTAGTTGTATGGATTCTAGTGAGGGGTGTAGTGTAGGATTTCCTGCAACTACAGTACTTGACCTTTAAAGTGTTCACGTACTTGGTTGATCTTGTTCGCTTAGCAATCGAACATCATAACTTGTTGCATACTGCCGTTATTATTTAAATTCGGATCACGAATTTATTGATGTTATCAATTTATCTGATTCCGAACGATCGGCATCGAATCCTTTGTAATTCAGCCGCATACGTAGTCCTTTATAATTTAAGTTCGCATACGTAGTCAGACTGGAAAGAAGATCTCTAACCTCGAGCAAGCTTCTTCTTCATACTAGAATTGTCGATCATTTCCAAGTCCCTGAAGAGTTACAGATTTATGAGTCACGAGCGAGTAATCAGGACAGAATTAAGGGTGTTTTGTCTGCAGCCTCTGATGACACCAACGCGCCCCATCCGATGCCATAGGCAATAGATATATTCCAAAATGATTTTCAAGGATATAATTTTCCTGATCTTCCTTCATATTTTTCATGACACCAAGACACTTTCTTTACTTGGGAGTGAAACTGATATACAGTACTAGTAGTCATTTGGTGTAGCTTCTCTCTTGTATTTTGCGTCGATCATATGCAACTCAATTCTCTTTATCTGGTCTTTGTGCAGTTCTGTCATAACGTACAAAGCTAATTTCATAACTCATAAGGTTTGTTTTCCGGGCTTCCTACTGATACATGTATATCTTCCTCTCTCCGAGAACTAGTGATCCTCAAGAAGGATTGAGGATAAAATTGTAATTTAAGGAAAGAATACTGATTTTTAGGCAGTATTATTAGATAATGAAATATTCCTAAACAAGGTAATATTCTTAGATAAAGAAATATACCTAGAAAAGGAATATTTTTCCTAGACAGGGTAATATTTCTAGATAAGGAAATATATACTTAGAAAAGGATTTATTCCTAGACAAGGAAATATTCCTAGATAAGGAAATAGATTCCTAGAAGGTTTGGGAAACCGTTAAATCTATAAATAGAGATGTTTAGCTCATAGCTAAGACATCTAGAGTGTGGTTTGTGATACAGACACACCTAGACCAGAGAGGGAGGTTTGTGAGACAAATCACCTTGAGAGAAGTTTGTGAGGCAATTAATTATTGTAAAAGCAAACTTAGCAAAACAGTTTAAGGTTTATCCACTGTTTAGAGAGATTGTGAGCGTAACAAAAAGAGAATTGTAATAGTTTTCTTGTTCATAATCTAGAGAAGATATATTTCTTCGAATTACTTTTTTGTGTTCTGTTTTCTAGTTTTCGTCTATTATTATTCTGAATTCCGCCTCTATAATAATAGTCACCAAGGTACAGAGATCAATACATATCAAGTTGGTGTCAGAGCCAGGTTCGTTCTTTTAGGGAAGATTCCTGTGGTTTATGGTTTTCACTAGGTCTCTCTACGTAAAACTTGGTGAGGTGCTCGAGAAGCTAGAAGACATTAGGTGAACAAGGGAATCAAGATGGATAAGTCAGATGATGAGCCTAAGCAAAGCGAACCACAAACTATGGAAGAAAAGGTGGTTGCTACAAACAGACATGGAGTCTTATACACCCAAGTTGAAGACGAAGAAAAAGACTATGTTTTCATCTGGTGTTTTTGAAGAAAATAACAAGGAAGAAGAAATAGAACCACTCGAACAAGATTGCGTTATGGAGCGAAGATTGACTAAGACAAGACGAAGAGATATGAAAGCTTTTCAAATTAGACGTCAAGGTCCAGCTTCCAAAGAAAGAGAGATGGTTCAAAGAGGTGAAAGGAACCCTCTAGCTCCCTAACCTCCAAATCTAACTTTCACAGGAGTTCAAGTTCTTGAGTGGGGGCGCATGATACATGTGTATCTTCCTCTCTCAGAGAACAAGTGATCCTCAAGAAGGATTGAGGATAGAATTATAATTTAAGGAAGGAATACTGATTTTTAGGCAGTATTCTTAGATAATGAAATATTCCTAAACAAGGTAATATTCTTAGATAAAGAAATATACCTAGAAAGGAATATTTCCTAGACAAGGTAATATTTATAGATAAGGAAATATATACTTAGAAAAGGATTTATTCCTAGATTAGGAATATTCCTAGACAAGGAAATATTCCTAGAAAAGGAATTGTTCCTAGATAAGGAAATAGATTCCTAGAAGGTTTGTGAAACCGTTAAATCTATAAATAGAGATGTTTAGCTCGTAGCTAAGACATCTAGAGTGTGGCTTGTGATACAGACACACCTAGACCAGAGAGGGAGGTTTGTGAGACAAATCACCTTGAGAGAAGTTTGTGAGGCAATTAATTATTGTAAAAGCAAACTCAGCAAAATAGTTTAAGGTTTATCCACTGTTTAGAGAGATTGTGAGCGTAACAAAAAGAGAATTGTAATAGTTTTCTTGTTCATAATCTAGAGAAGATATATTTCTTCGAATTACTTCTTTGTGTTCTGTTTTCTAGTTTTCGTCTATTATTATTCTGAATTCCGCCTCTATAATAATAGCCACCAAGGTACAGAGATCAATACGTATCACCTACTGCTCGTGTGAGAATGTTACTTTCTCCGCCTCAAGCCGAAGTACAGTACTGATACGGCGAATAGTATGTTTCTTCAATTTAACGAATAATATTGAACCTGAAAGAATTCTCTGACTCTCCTTATAGTGTTGTTGCCCCCACTAGCATACACGAGTACAAGCCAATGGTACTTTTTTTTTTGATAAACAAGGAACCTTTTCATTAATGAAAATTCGAGATTACAATGAGTTTAAGATCGAAAATAAGATAATCCAAAGTAACAAGAACATACCGTAAAAGTACAATACCGAGAAATCCGACAAGATAAAGAGAAGGATTACCAGAGTAAGACAAATACAAGTATGAATAAGATCCGATTAAATCGGAAGAAGGATGGTTTTTCTTGGAATTAACTTCCAACCATTTAGTTAGTTTTTCTTCTATAGAAAGATGTGCTCCCAAAGTAGGAGTGACTTGCTCAAATCTCTTGTAACTAGTGATGAAGCTTCCGTCATCAAAAAGACCACCTATGGAGGTTCCGTCGCCGGATAAGTTGATGATGAAGATTCCGTCGCCGGAGACAACCAAGATGAAGATTTCGTCGTTGGAGAGCATGGAGAGCATCACTATTAATCTTAAAACCCAACCCAATAACCAAGAATCGCCATTAAAGCGAAGATAAACCTCAAAAGAGTAGATAAAACCACCATAATGGTGTAGATAAGTAGAAAACATAATAAAACTACCCTAAACTACTAACTAACCTAAAAACAAGGAATAATGAAGAAATCTGCTCATATCTAGTCCAAAAATGGACTACAAGCCAATGGTACTGGTTTATGCTAGTACGTTTACTTGCTCATGTGTTGTCGGTCGGTGCTTGCGGTAGAGAGAAACTTCTATGCTCGCTTCTTAAGTGAGACTTTATACCACTGGACAACCAAGGTAAAGAATGAGGTGGGTGTAATCAGCATCATGGACCAAAACCCGTTGATGGGTACACCAAAATTAATCTTGGAAGATATGATCGCTGCAAACTATCTCCAAGAAGCTTTCTCGTGACAGCTGATATACGACCACGTAATAGTTTGACTCTAGTCTCTTAATTTTTTCCCCAGCAATATTTTCGAGGTAATTACCGAGACTTTCAAGAAGAGATACGGCGGTGATACATAGTTAAACACAAGATGTGTGTGGAAGACTACCGGTTAAGCACAGGATGCAGAAGATTATCAAGAAAGAAGCGACTAGCAGTGTGAGTTTATGCCGAAGTGTTATGTATCACGCCCCAAACGATGATCATCGCGGTTGAAGTGAAACGTAACTCGTCCCCAGTAAATAGTGAAAGTCATGATGCTTAATGCTCGCACAAGGGTGCACTTTCTTGCTGCATTTTACTCACGCATGGAGTGAAGATGGAAGTTTTCTGCTATCTTGAATTTTCCCAGGGGGCCAATCCTACTATTCAAGATTCGTGCAAAATTGCTAGAGTTTGAGTAGGACCAGGGTCGCTACATACTGCTCTTAGCACAATGTAGGAACACTGATTATACGGCTAGAACTCGCGTAGGATTAAGACGTCACTTCTGTTCTCAGCATGTGGAGAAATGTTTTAATCATATTGCCAGAACTCGCGTAGGACATGAGTCTCTACTGCTTTTGTGCAGATAGATTTGAAATAAGTGATGAAATCCAGCTTTCTTTAGTAGTATTATCGAAGCTAAATTTCATCTCGCACCGGTCGCCTTATCATATTCTACAAGAATTGTCATATCGCAACCACGTAATATAGAGATAAGGTCAAGATTTCATTGAGATATAAACAGAGAAATTGAGTTCATAAAAAGCCTCCATCTTTCCCTGGCAATTTTACAAAGTATGACAAAGTATATCTGAAAGTAAATAATACTCGTGGTAAAGTATAAAGATAGGCTTGTATTTTAGCCTAAAAGTCATGCTCTACAAGGACATCGGTATATTCGTTGTACTAGCTTATATAAAAACTGAGAACGTCGAATGTTATCCAAAATGCGAACATACTGTATTTTGTTAGGTGAAATATGTGATAAGCAGTGTGATTAAATGAAGTCGACTCACAGTTAGGGTGGTATTGGAAATACCAATATCATGCATGTAGCTTACAAATCAAGATGAAGACCATGTGATTTAAGTTCGATTGACGCTTTCAAGACGACCACCTGGAATATCCCATGCCCACCACCAACGAGTCTTGTTGCGGTTTTAGGCTTGCATCCCTTGTTCACACCTGATAAAGGCTTTGATACTAATCCTCAGAAGCATTCCCACCAGATCATGTGTTGATTAGGAAAGAATAAAAACTCCTTTTGGTAGTATTTCGAAATGTTAATAGGTGTCTACCGCAACACGATGACCTTCCTCTTCAGCGGAAATTGTACATAGTCAATCCTATGCCAAAGGACTATATTACGACAGGGAGACCGGAGATTGGATTGAGTGCAGTGAGTGGTTGGTCTATGTCTATATCGTACGTCTCTCCCTGGTCTGCTTAGTTTCACCACGCTCAAGTTAGCCTCAAAACATATCGCCATGCATTTTTAGTTACTGAAGCGAGGTACTTGTCTTGTGGGATATCTTTAGTTGTCAGATATCCTACATAAGGCTCTCGCCAATCTTTGTTACTGTCAGTAAGGCTAAGTCCTATGGGATAGATTGGACTGCAAGATTGGCCAAAAAGTGTTGCAAATCATGAAAAAAGTGTGGGAAAAAAGTTAACACTCTTTCTGACTACTTCTCTCTCCTAACATTTGCTCGCAGTCGAACTATCAGCGAGATTGAAACGCTGAATATTGCAGCGCTCAAAAAGTGACCAAAACGCTGAATGGTTCGTCGCTCACAAAAATCACAAAAATCAAACGGCTGAGATTTAAGCGCCAATGGTTCTAAGCGCTCAAAAAGTAACCAAAACGCTGAATGGTTCGGCGCTCAGAAAAACGCTGAATGGTTTGGCGCTCACAGATGACGTGGATGGCCAATCTAGCAGCTAAATATCTATCCCATAAGACTTAGGAGGTTTCACATGCTGACGTGGATGGATAATCTAGCAGCTAGATATCTAGCCCATAAGACTTAGCCGAGCTTCTTTCTCTTGCGTCTGACAATCTGTATCCATAACATCTAGGTCCTTAGTAGTATTATCCAGCATATCTCCCTGCGTCTCGCCCCCACTAGATTGTTCGAGAACCTAGATAGAATGGTTCTCGGAGATGCTAGGAAGTTCTTGAAACAAGGTCTGGCGCTCACAGCAGGGAGAGGCTTCGAAAACAATTGAGACAACTACTTGAAACAAGTTCTGGCACTCCATTTGCTCATCGTGATCATCCCAAATAATGGGATTATGTCTGGCTGAATCATACTGCCTAGATTTTGCATAGGACAAGCGTCCTATTGTTCTTGAGCATGCGCAGGTCTGGTTTTCACTTGCTTCTTGGACGTCCAAATGCAAACATACGGAGTGGAGACTTATGTATCTCTTTATAGCTTACGCACCAAAGATATGAAAGAAACTTACAGCGGGAGTGGTATTAGAAGTACTAGATATCTTACATGGATGGAGGTGGATGTTGATGGCCATTAAGTTTAGGTGCCTGTCACGATACAATAACCATTGGTCTCCATTACTAGAATTTTAAAATTGGTGTGGTACCAGCCTACCAGGCCACTTATACAAAAGTTATTTTCACAGCGCTTGATTCAGGATGATAGCTTTCTGTCTTCCAAGATGTTGTTGTGTGGTAGCGTAATATGGTCAGATACGATGAATAATCAGTTCCTTCAACAATCTGACTCTACGCAACCCAGCAGTTCGACGACTGCTACAAGATTTGACCGTCTCTGGAGTGACACTCCCAAGGTGACAGTCTCTGGATAACGCATGTCTATTGTTAATCTATGTGAATCAATTTTGAATCTTTTATCCATAACCGAAACGGATCCTAGTTCCGGTATACACCTAATTTTCTCCTACAGTAAATTGGTGTAATATAGGGCGACTTTGCAAAATTACTGTAATCGAGCTAGAGCTCAGGATTATAGCCTTATACTCCTGTTATAATTTTAGTCTTCAAGCAGCTTCAGGCAGAATAGACGGAATATTAGCTTGAGGTCTTTGCAAATATAATGTAACGAAAGCATAGTCATAGCAAAGAAGTTTGGATCCACAAAGATGTTTAGATCCACAAACCATGTCAGCTCTCAATAATGAAAACCTGAGCCTTTGGGAATGCTGCTGACACCTGTTTTAGTTGTTAAAAGTATGGTTGAGCGGATCTTGTAGGTTTCCATGATCCATATTCCTTAGTGCAAAGCTCCAAAAGAGAAACGCCCTAGCCCAATGCGTTCACAGCTTCACTTTCATGGAGATGCATACAAATTCATGAACTTACGTGCATACAGATGTATACATATTTGGCGTTGTCAGGCCTTATATGTTATTAGACTGAAGCTGCTTAAGGGTGTGTCCAAAGTAGTCGAAATCGTTCATCGGTCATACTAGGTTGGGGAGCTTGGAGCGAGGAGCAGTAAGTTCGGACTTGGAAATCACTAAAACTCGGCCTAATACTCGGAACATATTTATTAGAGATTTATGGATTTCTGCTCATGCGTCAAGATTTTTACCTAATTAAAATTAAAATTTTAACACTATCATATAAATAAGTGTAATATTATTTTTTTTCTTTTATGATTTCGGTACATGCAAGGCCACCTACTCGGAAAAATCACTAACTCGTTTTTCCCAAAATCGGTCCAAATCGCCAAAATCAGACGACTTAATCGCTAAAAATTGGAGATGGCTTGGAATCGGAAATCGCCTCGTTCATATAGCTTGAAGCGATTACTCGGCGAGTAATCGGCCTTAGAGAGCGATTTTAACTACACTGGGTGTGACACACATTTCTTAGATGGGAAAACTGTGCTACTTGCATCTGCCATCACTGTAGTCATTGCTGATGCATTTGCTATAGTAGTACCCAATGATGTTGCGTCCGATATTGATGTCCTTTTGGAAACGCTTAGAGATGCTGCGAAAGGCACTGTACTTCTCATCCCTTATGTTAAGTGCACGACTTGGCATCTTGCTACAGCTTCTGTGATAAGGTTTAGCATGGAGTTGCATTCCTCAAGCCATATTGCCCACACATCTAGATTTATCTGAACTTCTTTTGGATCATGCCACTACAGTAGGGAGATCGCCAGTAGATTAGGATACGATATGTGTATAGATAAACTGCAGCTGGTTGATCTTCGGGCCTTTGACTAAGCACATTCTCTGCAATTTTGTGGCTATTATTTCACATAAAATAGCATCGAGCTTGAGCTGCATGGAAGTACTAGGAGACTGCTCCGCTTACAATTTAATGTTTAGCTCGAGTTGTTCTATTATCTTCTTTATGTCTGGTACCGCAATGATGAGACGCTACAATGGCTTTGCGCCATATTCGAACCTTTCTAGAGGCTTTGATATGCTCACGACTAGGGCGAGGCACTTATACTACAAGGCTCGCTGCTAGGGCAGGATGTCATGTTGCTTGTGTTGAGTACAAGGCTTTGATCTAACATCGAGTGTTAGGCTCGAGACTCTATGCTTGCTTCGTTGCAAAGCTTTATACTCGCATGCAAGGCGAGATTTTATGCTTTCCGTTAGAGCAAGTCCTAAGTGCTCACGTGCAAGGTGAGACTTTGGGTGCTTGCATCATGCAAGTCTAAACTGTGAGGGGTCTTGGTAATTTTTATCCGCAATATTGCCATATGGTCAACCATTGTCAAAAATGCATGTGCCGTGACGAGTAATCATCCTTCATATATGAAAAAAGGATGTCATCGACATCTTGGCGTAACCTGTTTCTCAATGAAGTGTCAGGTCTGGTTTTGAGTCAAGAAAGATTACGATGTGGCTAACTGACATAGCAATTCCAGTTAAATTTAATAGAAAAATGACAAAATTGACCAAAAGCAAGTGATTGCAAATGGAGAATCTAACATGGAAGTATCCAGGTTATTATAATTTCATATATGGCTACAAGTAACAGAAATCTAACACAAAACCAAATGCTCAGATAATGAAAGCTATGAGGGTCGCCGAGCATTGACTTAGTCAAAGGAGATTCTGAAGCGATCTAGGTTAGGGTTTTTTCTCGTCTTCTCTCGCATCTCCTCCGGTGAGATGCAGCTTTCTTCTCCCGGCAATAACCCCTCTAGCGGTTACCCCCATGTCTCTAGAGGTTCTGTAATGGGGATGCTATTATTTCACAGATTTTTGGTAGTAATTTAGTGCTCGATCCAGTTATTCCACCTGGTTTTGAAGGTTTTCCTCATTCAGAGTCTGTTGGATCTCCGACTGCTTGGTCCTCTCTTTTTGATCAGAAGAAAGAATCGGTTATCTCTGTAGATATGGAGTTCTATTCATATCTAATTCTTGATGGGAAGAAAACTATGGATATACCTTATGAGGTTTTTGATGAAGATATCCGTCAATGTGAAGACAAAGTAATTTGAGCTTTTGTGGGCAGACGTTTACCATTTAACTGGGTGTGAAATGCTGTAACTCGTGCTTGGAAACCAAAAGGTAATCTTCAAATGACTATCCATGGTGAGAGTATGTTCATATTTGATTTTCAATCTACTGAGGATAGAACTCGTGTATTGGAAATGAGGTCTATGTTTATCTCCAATAGATTGTTTATTATTAAACCGTGGTCTAGAAAGGTTGAACAGGCTATTGTGGAAATAAAATCATTACCTGTTTGGATGAATTTCAGGAATGTCCCTATGTTTATGTGGAATAATAAGGGTCTGAGCATGATTGTTAGTTATCTAGGTAAGCCTCTTATGATGGATACCCAAACTTTAAATAAAACCAGAATGAGTTATGCTAGGATATGTGTTGAAGTAGATGTTAATTGTGATTTTCCTGATTCCTTTACATTCACTCTTGGGGGTAAGGATAAAGTAGAAATAAAAATGGATTACTCTTGGAAACCTCCTAAGTGTAGTGAGTGTACAGTCTTTGGTCACACTTTGTCTCACTGTCCTAAACAAGTAAAACCTATTCAGAAGATGGTGCAGAAATGGGTTCAGAAGAAGAATACTACTTCTATGGATGAAGATGGCTGGATTTCAAAAACTAAGAATGGTGCAAAGAATCTTAATAAGAATAGTACTTCTACAAATGTTGAAGGCAGGATTTCAAATACTGGAATTAGGGATCCAACAGAAACTGGATCCTATACTTCAGAAGATAATAATGAAAGTTCTCAACCATTTATGATGGATCTTAGCAGCAATACAGTGCATGTAAATTTGGATAGTCTTGTTCTTAATGAAGTTCCCATTATTCAGTTAAGAGAACAAGGAAATCTTCTTATAAATAATAAGTTTATTTTACTAGATAAGATGAATGAAGATAGTTGCTTGAGAGTTTCTGATTCAAATAAGGAGAATCTCCAAGGGAATATTTCCATCGAATTGATACTATCAATTGATTCATTTCAAAGGAATAACAACAATTTGTTTTTCATAATAATCATACATGATGACCAACATTAATCGAAAGCAGCTACTATCAACATCAAACAAATTAAGCAAAAACAAATATAGGGTTTCAATTGAAAAAAATATAGCAATTGCATGTAGTTCAGTATTTAGTTGTTACAACTTACAAGCTTACAATTAAGATATACGTAAAGAGGGAAAACTAATTGCACATAAAGAGATTAGCTTCTTTAACACAATTTAAGAAACCCAATTTTTGTAAGAACCCTAAAATTCAATTTAATCTTGAAATGATACAAACCCTATGAAATATAGATCAATCTTTAACCTTTAAAGGTGGTGGTGCTGGTAATGGTGGTGTAGAAGGTGGTATTGTCGGTGGTGTAGGCTAGTGATGGTGGTATTGGCCGAAGACGGTGAGTGTTGTAGTACCACTACTCGTAGAATCAAAGGAGGAAGAAGAAGAAGTAATTAAGAAAAGGAAGAAGAAGTACATCGAAGAAGATGCATGGTAACCGTGGTGTTGGTGGCTGCCTGTAGGGTTTCCGAAGAAGTGTTTCAAGAGGGAAGAAGAAGAAGAGGTCGAGACCTGAGTGAGAATGAGAGTCTACGGGAGAGATATGACATTAGGGTAGGGAATATATATCTACAACGACGGCTCACGATTGCTTCGAGTTGTAATTGCTCGACTCGCCAGCTTCTTACTCATCTGGGTACAGGAGCCGAGGATAGCCTGTTATGGTTTAGAATCACGTCTACGCGTGGTGGAGCAATCGGTGCGGCGCGGTTTTGGAGCAGTTCTGCCGGTTTGGCACGGTATCTCGGCCGGCGGTTTCTGTGTGGAGCTGAGTTCCTCTGACTCTTCTAATGAAGCTTCCAGTTACAGTTCCTAGAGCACATTTTGTAGAACAAAGGAGCACTTGCACCACCAGCTATGAACCTTTTTCCAAAGATTGCGAGACTTGAAAAAGTCTCGCTAGAGGTACTCGTCTCTATCCCTAAATTAAAAATGAGGTTCACCATTGGATGGTGGAACATCGAGGGTTAAATGACCCTTTGAAACAAGTGGAAGTTAAAAATCTTATTAGGAATAATAATCTCTCTTTTATTGGCTTAGTGGAAACTCATGTTCGGACTATTAATAAATCAAGAATTAGAAACAATATTAATCCTTCTTGGTGTTTTCTTGACAATGATACTAATAATTGTTTTGGAAGAATTTGGGTTGGTTGGGACCCAAATAAAATTCAAGTTAATTTACTTCTAGCTTCTTCTCAAGCTTTATTTTTAGAAGTTACTTCTTCTAGGATGAATTTCATTGCTACTGTTGTTTATGGAGATAACTATTATCTTACAAGGAATTATCTATGGAATATGATTACTTCTTTTGATGCCTCAAATAGCAAGCCTTGGGTTCTTATTGGAGATTTCAACTCAATTCTTGTTACTTCTGATAAAGTTGGAGGTTCTCCCATTTTACCTTATCATTATGATGGATTTGCAAATTGTAGCCAGCTGTCTCAACTTATGGATCTCTCTTTTACTGGCTGTTTTTATACCTAGACTAATTGTCAACAAGATGGTGCTATTATCATATAAAAATTGGATAGAGTAATGGTGAACTTGGAGTGGATTCAATAGTTCTAATTGTCAAAAGCAGCACTTCTCTTACTGGTATTTCGACCACTCTCCCGCATACAGTGTCAATTTGTGAAAACAGAAACATGGCCCTCCACCTTTTAGGTTTTATAAATTTTTTTCGGAGGAAAATGATTTTCTGGATGTGGTTAGAGCAGCATGGACCTTATCTGTGAGAGGTAACCCTATGATTAAATTTGTAAATAAACTGAAGAATGTGAAGCTTGACCTTATTAAATGGAGAAAATTTAGATTCAAAACTATGTCTGAGGAAGTGAGACTGGCTAAAGATAACATGGATTCTGCTCAATTACTTCTTCAATCACACCCACTTGATCAGGATCTGGCTAAAAGAGAGAGAGATTATGTTGCTGAGTCAAAGTAATCGAAATCGTTCCTCGGTCCTACTCGGTTTGGGTGCTTGGAGCGAGGAGTAGTAAGTTCGGACTTGGAAATCGCTAAAACTCGGCTTAATACTCTGAGCATATTTATTAGATACTTATAGAATTCTACTCATGAGTCAAGATTTGTACCTAATTAAAATTAAAATTTTAACACTATCATATAAATAATTGTAATATTGTTACATTGAATCTATTTATAATGTTTTTAGAGGTTTTTCCATTTAATAACTCTCATTGATAGACACATTTTTTGTGTCTGAATTGTCCTCAGTGCTGGTATTGTTGGAACTCGATTTTTGTACTAATATTGTGTTTTTATGTATTTTTAGGCATTTTTGGAAATAAATATTTTTGGAAAATTCGACTCGAAAAGTTGCGCTGAACACCCCGGAGGACATTTGATATTCTGACTCCCACTTTGGATAAGGGGTAACCGAATTACTAAGGGGCACCCTGTTGATATTCGCACCCCAGCTGTGGGATAAGGGGCAACCCTTTCTTCCTCGTTTGAAAATTATTTTGGGGAAATGTTTTATCAAGAACTGCGCGATTTTGGTCGGATTTTTGGACGAGTTATAAGGAGACTCAATGGCCGGAATTGATTGGGTATCTTCCTATGGGCCTAACAGTGGCTGGTGTGGGTCGATCGGTCGTCTCAATTTGGTCGGAATTGTCGCGAGAAGAAAAACAGAGAGCACACGCCGGAAAGAAAAAACACGGATTACAGCGTGTTTGGACGAGTTTTGCTCGTGTTTGGTCACTTCAAAACGTGTAGGAGTTAAGTAAGGAAGCTTCAGCACGTATTTACATCATCGAGCCGTGTAGAAGTAAAACAGGGAAAGAAAATATTTTCTTTAAACACCGAGTGATGGGAGGATTATACGCAATTATAATGTGATATTTTGTCGCCGTCGAGTAT
>JAJJWW010015006.1:0-58956 GCA_023531295.1 Papaver armeniacum | reverse complement strand
TCGCAAAGCACGACTAATTTACCAAGTATGAGCATTTTATTGTCTCTTTAATCACGGGCGTTTAATCTTCAGCTGCGCGGCCAACATTCTGCCACTCAACAGAACCATCCAATGGCTAGATCCAATGACTGTCCTTGAATTTATTATAATTTGTTGAAATATGTCTCGACCCTTGTTAGTTCGTCGAGTTCAATATACTCAAGAAGAAGATTTTGTTATTTACAGAAACTATGTGTTACAAACTCAGTTTGCTGAGCACAAACACCAAGTGTGAATTTCTGGAAGAGTATTTACGAAAAGTTCTCGCGGTGACACATGTAGACCAAGTCGCCGTGTTATATGTGAGCTGAAATCTTGTTTTGAGAAAATTAGCAAAAAGTAAGTGAATTTGTAGCTTTAACCATGCAAGCCAATTGATTTAAAGTGATAGCTAAAATTGATGTTGAGTTGGTAAGGAGATCTATGGAGGAATGAAAAATATGGAAAAGGGTAGTATTCCGTTTCGAAAGTTAAAAAGTAGTACTTATCATTAATTAAAGTTAGAATTACATTAGTAGCAAAAATAAAAGTTATAAGTTTTCGAATGTCGTTCACCATTGTCTTCTTCATCTTGATTCCATATTCCAAGTAGGCCTGTCAATATCTATGCGATATCTGGAATCCGTTTCCGAGTATTCGAGATCTTATAGGATTTTATCCGTTTTATCGGATATTTCCTCCTTAATATATCGGAATCGGATTAGGCTCTATCCGAATTGTTAATATCCGATAGAAAAGGGACTTATTTATAAGTAAGGAAAAATATCCATATCCGATATGATATGTTTGAGAAATTAAACTTAAATTTCAATTATGAACATGTTTTACAGGTTTTTAACATTTTTTCGAACCTGGATATTATCGGATAAATATCCGATAGCGCTAACCTATCGGATATGGATTTCTAAATATCCGACGGATATTATCCGTTGGCAACCCTAGTTCCAAGGCCCTAAATATTCCTAGCTTCCAACAAAGTTGAGAATTGACCTTCATCTCTTGTTGAAAAGCATAATTTGGGTGGTTATAAATCAGAAATAGTTGTTGCTACAAACGGAGAAGAGGTTGTGTGTGGTGCAGTGGGATGATAAGCTTTGTTCTGGTTCCAGTTCAGAAATGATGCTGAAAAAGCGTCTTGGATCTGGTTGAATTACTTGATGTTTGGAGATAGGCACAGTTTTTGTGGAGTAGTGTCTGGCACTTGTATATCTCTCATATTCTCGTGCCATGATGAATAGTTCCTAGAAGTACTGTCAGAATTTTCACGACTATCAAGATTTACAGATGAACTCAATCCAGACGTGGTATCCGTCATCAATTTCCAAACCGTCTGCAAGTGCAAAGCCGTTATTTGTTGATTTAACCAATACAAATTGTTAAGCTTTGTTTTCGATTGATCTTCGGGTATCCACATTGTAATAAGGATAAGTACGTTCCATAGCTGTCGAAACTATTGGGATCGTGGTTGGCTCGCCTTGTGAAGTTATACTTGGAAACTCCGTACGTACTTTAGGCGTATTTGATGAAGATGATGAAGAACTTCCATCTTTGGGGTAGGTCATAAAGCATGGTTCTTCTTTAGGCGGTTGGCTAGGAATGATAAACTTATGATGACCCATATTAGCTAATCTCAGACAATCAAATCCCCAAATGTGCATGTTGTGAATACCAATTGCTGGAGATACTGTATTTCACTAATATTCATTTGAACTTTTAATTCAAACCTCTTCTATGGCGTCTGTCGCAACCTATCAAAATCTTATCCAGAGACTTGCGTCTGCTTTGGGGGTTAATCGTCCTTACAAAAGTTCTATCTAACTGGAAAAATAACTTTTTTCACAAATACCAAACACCTATGTTTATTTCCGGGGTGAAAAAACAACTCTTCAGAGTGAATAATCAAGAATAGCTTGTATCTTAGGATCTCCAAGCTCAAGAAATTGTAGTAAGAATGAACAACAATATTTTAGACGCTCGTGTCATTTGTTGATATCTTTGAACAAAAGCTTTTAAAGCATTCCATAGTCAACCGTGTCCTACCTTCCACCGCGCACTTCTTCTTCAATCGCCAAATTCATTGCCCATAGTAGAAAAGCTCGCTTGCCCATCCACCGATTTAGAACCAAATTTTATATTTTGCAAATCACCATATGAATTACCATGATAGCCTCTTATAAGGCAAATTACCTCAATGTGGGGAAGTTAGTACTCCCTAGAACACATGTTTTAATGATACTTGTCTTTCAAGTTACTTATATTTCACATAGTAATTTACAACACCATTCTTAAAAAAAAATGATTACTTTGGAAATATATTATAGTTTCCTAAAAGAATCTCCATTTACTTTGAATTTATAATTAAAAATAAATAGATGTAAAATCAAAAAAGAAAAATTACCCATAATTTTTTTTGGTGTTAACAAGTTTCTGGTCTCAAATAAAATCATCATCCAGTGATTTTATTATTTGTATTATACCGACATCGAAAGGATCAATTATTTTAAGATGGGAGAAGGTCTATGAATTATGTAATCAAGATGTTGGTTAGCGTTTTGCCTCCGCCAAATTGATTCGTGAATGTCTCATTATGTTATTGAAGGAGGGGTATATCGGTAATATCGATTTTTGGAATTTTAATATTTTTTTAATGGTGAGAAGTATGGCTATATATTTAATTGAGAAAATGGGTCATTTGTCCAAAAAAATTTAATACACGGTTCAAATGGACAAGTAAAAAAAAGTACGGTGAAATAGCCAAAAAAATTAGCAAGGATGAAACCTGGATTCATCCCGGCTTATACTTCAAAAATAGCAAGGATGAAACTGGATGCATCCGTGTAAAATAAAAATAAGAAAAAAATATTTGAAAAAACGATGATGAAACTCAACATCCCGCTCTATTTTTAAATTTTTTATCCATTTAAAATGTAAAGATCTTTTTAATTTTTGGCTATTTAAACAAGATTTCAAAACCTAAGTGTCTTTTCACCCGGAAATTGTTGATTTTGGTCTTTTTGACCAATTTTGTGTATTTAATTTCCACATTAATTATAGTGTTTGACTTAGGATGGTCGAGAGAATTGGTTCAGCCGAATCCACCAAAAATACACTCCACCGTATGAGTATACCAACATATGCCAAACCTTCGGGTAAAAGTGTGTAGTGAAATGCTTAGACACAAGGAAGGAAAGATAACTAGATGAACAAGACTTTTGTTTAACCACCATTAGGCAGGCATATACTTTTGACAAAATCAGCACCGAGGAATGTGACACAACAACAAGAAGAAAGAGAATGTGAAGTCAGCAGTGAAACTGCTGTTATCCAAGGGTATATACGCAGTATACTTACACTAAAGTGAAGTTATAATTTAAAAATTATTAGGAAAAATGGAAACGACTTTTGTAGATTGAAAACTGAAAGCGCTGGGGTGCTTTTTCTAATTTAAAACTGCACGTTTTTACGTACGCTGATGCACGATTGTTTGCTAAAGGAGAAAGGAATGTGATTCACGCTCTCCTGCCATGAGGTGTTTAGTAGCATTCATACGTGAGGGAAGACCCATTGGTAATAGTTATTGGCATCTCGTCTCACATTTTCGCATCATTCATTTGTCGAGGGAGGATCCATGGACACTCTTAGATGGACAAGGTCGGACAAAATTTGTGCCATTTTCTCCGGCAAACTCAAACGACAATGAATTTAGGTCTAATATTTTAATTATATGTTCCTATTATAAGGTTTTATATTCCTACCAAAATCGAATGCAATTCGAGATAGCAAACCGACCATCTATAGATCTTAATTTCAACCAGTTAATATTGAACTACTTGATATTCAAAGGGGTAGATGGTGGTTTTATACATCTCGATTGTGCTCATTTATTGTAGAATGTAAATTCTTATAATAAGAATATGCCATCAAAATATTAGACTTAAATTCATTATCGTTTGAGTTTTCTTGAGAAAAATGACGTAATCTTGGTCCGACCTTGTCCATCTAAGAGTGTCCATGGATCCTCCCTCTTATTTGTTTTATAAAAAACATAAAATAAATGATAAGTGTCTGGCATTGTATTCTTCTTACAATGTTGTACGATCATATGGAACACGAAGAAAATCCGAGATACATAACACCACCATTTATTCCATCAGAAAACTAATTGTTGAAATTAACAATCCAAATGGAAAAACAGTAGATAATGAGCTGTGATATCTCCATATTTATTTTTTATTTTTATTTCTATATGGGAGTATAGATTACTGTAAGAAAAAATATTAACAAAAAGTCAAATTTAAATTCATTATCATTTAAATTTTATAAAATATCAGCTGCCAAGAATGCGAAATTGTGAGATAACTGGTGTGAGAACAAGAACAATCATGTAACGAATCTTCCCTCTTCGTACGTAACCTTGGCTTCTAGAAGGACTAATTTCTAGATAGTTTACGGATGCAATGCCTGTTCAAAAAGTTACAATGCCCTACTTAATAAGATAGCCTAATAATTTATTTATTAACAAATAAAAAGAAAATCTGATTTAGCCAGTATATGTCATTCTAGTTAAAATGGAGAAAGTTGTCGACAACCATGGTAAATTGGAGATTTTTTTTCCACCTTTTCAGTTGTTTATTGAGATCGATCAATCAATCAAACTTATGCTGTTTAGATGAAGAAGAGACACTCCAAGAATCACTAGTAATATTTCTAAGAATGTGCGATAAATCTAACAACATGATAATATCTATTTTCTCATTAGTAAAAGTGAAAGCAGTACAATAGTAACGAGTCATGAATCACACTTCCCTTTATTGCTTTTCGTTTGTACGCTTCTTAAACCTCACATTCACGAGTGACTCGCGAGCGAGATACATAAAGGCCCAAGGCATTGCATGTGAACGTTGGAATGTGTGTGTGGCTACTGGTTAATATAGAGCATTACTGGCTGCAACAAAAATAGCTAGAGATGTTGAAAACACGACCTTGTCCAACCTTTTTGTTTGTGTTTTTATTACGATCTTGGTATAGGGGCGGCAAGAAATGGTAGAGGGGCGGCAAGTGTGATAGCAATGTCCCTCTTATTGGTTAGGGGGTGTCCTATAGGGGGTGTAGATTGACTAGATTACCCTTTTCACCTTAAATCAACCAAAATCAAATCAATTTTTCTTTAAACCTAATTAATCAGAAAAAATCAAATCAGTTTTTTTTTTTTTCATCTTCTTCTTCATCTTCTCTTCTCCTCCATCAACCGTAACCTCCATTAAAACCCGAAAATTTCATCGTCTTCGATTAATCGGCGATTAGAAAATGTTTGGAAAAGCCTAAATTAAGGTTTAATTTATCGTGTTGGATTTAAGTTAATTTTGTATCAAAAATTAGGGTTTTGTATGAAAATTGAAATTGAAATTTACGGGTTTATGCGAGTTACGGTTGATTTTAACTCAATTACGAACCGTAACTAGAGATTTTGAAGAACATACGGTTGGTAATAGTTCAATTACCAAACCGTATGTTCTTATATCCGGTGAATTTTCTTGATTACGGTTGGTATCGAGCATACGGTTGGTATCGAGCATTTAGTTACCAACCGTAATCGGTTTTACGATTGATTTTCCTAAATTTAACCAAATTCTGATTGGTATTCGATAACTTACTGAACCGTAACTAAGAGTTACTATGTTGGTCACGAGCAAAATTGCAACCGTAAGTTCTTCTGAAAATTCAAAAGTTTTAATTTTTTATGTACTTTAGATAATTTTGAGCGAGAAAAAGCTAATGGGAACTAATTTAGAAGTATACCGGGTCACTGAAATCACTCATTTTGGTTGAGTGAATCAAAATCTAGGGTTTCACAAATATCACAAAAGTTTTTTTTTTCTTCTCCTCTAAACTTTTTCTTTTCTTATAACTCTAAAAAATCTCGATTTTAGAGTTATAATAAGTGAAAATTAATTATCAACACTAATTTTGATTATCATTACTAATTTTGATTATCAACAATAAGGGTTAATTAGTCATTTCCCGATTTTTTTTGATAAGGGGCACTTGAATTACCTTGTAATGACCCTTTTGTCTTATCGGTTTGCACTCCTCTCTTACTAACTTACGCCCCTATACCAAGATTGTTTTATTAACATTGTCCTGTGGTGTGTCTTGTAACTAAAGTAAACCACAAAAAAATAAATTAGTAATAACTAGTCCCGTGGCCATTAGTTATTGGACCAGCAGCTGCAGCCCCTATGCAATAATTGTTTTAAAATGTTGGAGAAATAGAGTCAAATATATTTTGATATTCACGATAACAAAGAAAAAGAAAAACTATTGAGAATCGGATATTGTAAAAGTTCTAATTTTTCAAACCTTCCACCTAATCTCTTTTTGTTATGTGTAGTGTACATAATGGGAACCATGATCGATACCAAAAACTGGAGATGCAAAGAGTGTGGACATATTGGCCGGTTTAAACCCGTTTTCCTCGAGGAACAGCAGGTGCGCCAATCCCACTGCTCACTTTTCATATGGGGAATGCTTCAGTTGATCAGCCAAACAGGAAAGATGGGAAGCCATTCGAGATGCCCAAATGGGAAAACAACATACACAAATATTTTACCGGATCCGATCAAATATTTTAAGTTTATTCTGAAATTTGACAATCGAAAATTACATAAACAAATTCACGGGGCGGCTCGACGAAGAACGTGATATGTGCTCGGCAGCTTACTAGAATTCTGCAAGGATATTTATATTTTAAACAAGGATACAATCAACATATGAAAATCACCCGTATTATTCTTGTTAAGAAAACCAATGACAACTATATTTAACCTGTCAATCTTCCAGGCAAGTAAACCACAAATGACTTATTCAATGCATCTTTAATCATTCTCCACGCTCGACTCTGTTTCAGGAGGCTTTGGATTTTTCTCTCATTTCAATCATGTGCGACTATTCATTTCTAAATAATAATTCCTACAACTTTCTACATTCTCATCTAGGATAACAACCAAAAGTGATCCCTAAATCCAACATAACTAGCGGAAGTTTGTGCCGACCGTGCATGCCATACTCTTGCAGATGCAAAAAGCCACAGAATGGTAAAGAAAAAATGTAATAGCAACCCAACAGTAGCTGAACATGTTCATTATCTTATCTTCACGATTAGGCCCACGAGGCAGGCAGCATCCGCTCCAATGATGTATTGTACTGTGCAAATATAGAAGCAGGCAAGGTGCTCTTATACATGAATATGTATGTTCCCGAGTCATCATGCTACATGGAGGTAGTACCCTCGAGTTTCCTCCGAAATGCAGTATTATTATTATCTGCAAACCCAAAGCATAATCGACCAACTTTTGAAAACATGGTCGAAAATGAGTGTTATATGGTGCTTCTAAGTTTTCTGTTTGTAAGTAATAAAGTAGACATTTTGCTTCTATCATATTAAAAGTGCTAAAGAATCATAAAAGAATAAGGCAGAACTATAGTGAATGACTTTACAATTGTGGTAATTAGTAATTACCACAATAATCAGTCCGAGCTACTATTCTACACTGGAAGAGGAAATGGACATCAAGACCCATCACTTCATGATACATGACTTTTTCCTACAACCATGCTCACACAGGAAAAATAGATCACACTAGGAAACAGGACAATATACTTCGATATAAGTTAGAATGTGACATACATGTGTTGTACCAAAAAGCATTTATATGGGTGTCGACGCAATGAGCCAAAGGTATGTTCTATTTGAAAAAAGCTTGAAATGTACACACTGATGCTAATTATATTGTAACATGCCAAAGCATTGACGACAAGACATACATACCTACAGAAGTCTAATATCTCTAGATGGATTTGCATGTCGATTTATTGTGTCCAAAACCCTTGCAGTTACTACACTGAAGTTTCCGCTGTCCAGATCTTGTGCCCGCTGTGTTTTTGGTCGACCAGGTGTACGCCGAGCAGGGGGAGGGGTTATCAGGACTACCCCTTCAGACGAATCTATTTTGGTAGGCATGTCTTCATTTGGAACGGGGTTTATTGACTGAGAATAGGTTAATCGGTAACTCTCAGTAGTGAAGTACCTGGAGCAGTAAGCATACGTGTGTTTGCCAATGTACAAAATGCAAGCTATTGCATGGGAACATGGCAATCCACTTAAATTCCATCCTTTGCAACTGCAATCCCATTTTTGCCCAATGTCCACTTTTTCAGTGTAAGAGTCCCCACGAACCTCAAACTTGTTATTATTAGGTGGAAATATCACATCATAATCCACACGAAAAGATTGTGCTTTCGCAGTTTCTTTCCGTATTTTTTGCTCTGCAGATGGAGTTAGTGTAGTCTCCCATTGATTGGAATCGACCCGACGTGTATATATTAACTCCATCATCTTCCGCCGGATAACATCAACCAACTGTGTTATTGGTAACTCATGAGCCTCTGATACACATTGGTAGAACATTTCCCCAAAATTGGCTGTCATATGGTTATACCTTGCACCCTCAAAGAACACGTTAGCCCAATGCTCAGGCTTATTCTGGTGAACCCAGTTATATGCTTCAGGAGAAATTCCTTTGATACTTTCATGGCTCCTTTGAAATTCTTCGTATCTAGTAGCATAAGCAGCAGAGTGAAGATCAGCAACCAAAAGACGTTTCACTTCATTAGAAAACTGCATCTTCAGATCTCTCTTGAAACTCTCTGTAAGATACCGCAGGCAGTAACTGTGTTTAGCATCACCAAATACCATTTAAACCCTTTTGCATATCTGCTACAAACGTAATTTGAGAAGTGGAAACTGCATTGCTCAGCTCTACTAGAAACCAACGCCAGTTATCATCGGTCTCAGCGTCTACTATGGCAAATGCTACTGGGAATACACCATCATCCCCATCAGCTGCAGTTGCAGACAACAAAGTTCCCTGGTATTTTGAGTTTAAAGACGTGCTGTCGAGGAAAAGGAGAGGGCGGCAACCTTGTTCAAAACCCTGCAAAGATGCATGGAAAGAAACAAACAGACGATGAAAACTCGAGTCTTCCTTTGTGGAATATGTAGCATGACTACCTGGATTTGTCTCCTTTATCTTCTCACAGAAATATGGCAACTGATTGTATGCTTCTTTGTAAGACCCTTGAAGCTGCTCTCTGGCAATCTCTTTTGCACGCCAAGCCTGCGAATAGTTCAGCTCAATACCAAAATCTCGTTTTATATCAGTAACGATATCCTTCGGCTTGTAGCTTGACGATTCTCGCAGTTTCTCCTTAACGATTTCTGCCACCCAGTTCGTTGTAGCTTGATATCCACTTGTTAATATAGACCCATCACATGAATTACATTGGAGTACTATTTTGCAATTTATGAATCTAAATAGAGACAGAGAGATCAGAATTATATTGGAGTACAATTTTGCCTTTTTTCTTATGCGTAAGTCGAGAAGTTATAGCAAAGGCGAAACGCTTTGAACGAATGAACATGCCGGTGTTCTTGAACAAACACAACCTCTTCAACCTCCAAATGACCATCTCTTCTATCTTGATTGTAATATATGTGCCTTGAATACGGTTTAGTATTCAGTTGGGTTTACCCATTTGCCCGACCCATATGCCCGTTTACCTTTTGTGTGAGGAAAGGCATCAGGAGATAAGACTTGTTCTCCTCCTCATGTTTTAGTAAGAGAGAAACTCATGTATTAGAACAAGAGAGAGTGAGGCACCAAAAAGGGGGCTAGGGTTCTTGAGAGGGGTTGATTCAATACCTTGTAATCTTGTTGGATACATAAAGGAAATCGTTATCGTTGTCTTCCAAAGTGGATGTAGATCATCTTGATCAACCACTATAATTCCTTTTGTTGTTGTGTGCTTGATTTACTTTTGATTTCATTTCTATTTCATTTTCTTGATTGATTGTGCTTGGAAGAGCCATTTGTTTCAACAAATTGGTATCAGAGCTCCGGGTGGGAGCGATCTAGGATGGCGGCAAAGTATGAGATTGAGAAATTTGATGGAAGGAATGATTTCAATTTATGGAGGCTAAAGATGAGGGATGTTTTGGTGCAACAAGGTTGGTGAAAACTTTGAAGGGGAAAACGGCTCTAGCAACAACATTGACGGATGAAGCAAAGGAAGAACTCATGGAGAAAGCTCATGGAACAATTTTGTTGTGTTTGAGCAATGAGGTCTTGAGAGAAGTTGCAACGGAAACGACACCGACGGGCTATGGAACAAGTTGGAAAAGAGGTATATGACTAAATCCGTAACTAATCGTTTATATCTTAAGAAGAAATTACATACTCTTAGAATGCATGAAGGAATGTCTATTATAGATCATATTGATGATTATAATAAAATTCTCTTGGATTTGGCAAATATTGATGTCAAAATTGAAGATGAAGACCAAGCATTGGGTTTGCTTTGTTCCTTACCACCATCTTATGATAATTTTGTTGATACCGTAATGTATGGAAAAACCACAATTTCCATGGAAGACGTTAAGCGGCTTTGAACTCTAAGGAGTTAAAGAAGACTCGGTATTGATGGTAAAGATAATTCGGGAGATGGGTTGTTTATAAGAGGAAGAGGAAACCAAAAGGTGGATTTGATAGAGTAGATCAAAGTCAAGGTCTAAATCTAAATCCAGGAAATTCTATTGCTTTCATTGAGGGAACAAGGGCATTTCAAGAAGGATTGTCCAAAAAGGAAGAACGTTGAGAAGAATACAAACCAAGGCACCGCTAAGAAATGTTGAAGTAGAAAGTGATGATGGAACGGTTCTCACGGTTTATACCGAAAGCTCGGAGAATGGGTGGATTCTTGATTCTGGGTGTACATTTCACATGTGTCCTCATAGGGAGTGGTTTACTACTTATCAAGCTAGCGAAGGTGGTAAAGTTCTTATGGGTAACAATGTCACTTGTAAAGTGGTGGGTGTAGGTACAATTCAAATTAAGATGTATGACGGTATGGTGAGGACTTTAACTAAGGTTAGGCATGTTCTGGACTTGAGAAGAAATCTGATTTCTTTGGGTACACTTGATTCAAATGGCTGCAAGTATCAAGGTGAAGGTGGAGTTATTCGTGTCTCAAGGGGAAGTCTTACAATTATGAAGGGCAAGAGGATTAATGGTCTTTATACGCCGCAAGGTACTACTCGTGATGTGATGCAAATGTATATGTTCTTCAATTTCAAGATGATACTACCAAGTTGTGGCATATGCTGTTAGGGCATATGAGCGAGAGGGGGTTAGGCATTTGAGTAAAGGGGATTGCTTTGTGGTCATAAAACAAAAAGCTTGATTTCCGTGAACATTGTGTATTTGGGAAACAATGTAGAGTTAAGTTTAGTACAGCTATTCATAACACCAAGGGTATTTTGGATTATATTCACTCGATCTTTGGGGTCCTTCTCGAGTTGAGTCGCATGGTGGTGGTAGATATATGTTGACATTCATTGATGATTTCTCAAGAAAAGTATGGGTATTCATACTTAAACACAAAGATGAAACTTTTGTCAAGTTCAAGCAATGGAAGACAATGGTTGAGAAGCAAACCTAAGACAAATCAAGTGCTTGAGGACAGATAAATGGTTTGGAATTTTATGGGGGTGAGTTCAATGAGTTCTGCAAGAGGAAGGGATTGTGAGACACCGCACAAAAAAAACACCACAACAAAATGGTGTTGCGAAAGGATGAACAGAACCATTATGGAGAAGGCAAGATGTATGCTCTCCAATGCCGGGTTACCAAAGCAGTTTTGGGCGAAGCAAAAACACATCAGCTTATTTAGTGAACAGTATCTCCATCGATCGCTATTGAGTGTAAGACTCCAAATGAAGTTTGGACAGGTTCACATGCTAACTATGAAGACTTGAAGATATTTGGATGTCCGGCCTATGCTCATGTGAATGAGGGGAAGCTAGAGCCTAGAGCAAAGAAGTGTATATTTCTTGGGTATGCAAAGGGTGTGAAAGGCTGCAGTTATGGTGTCCAGAAGAGAGATCAAACAAGTTTCTTATCGGTAGAGATGTGAAATTTGATGAGCAATCGATGTTGAAGACAAAGAATGAACAACTAGATGGAAGAGTTGAAGAGGGTGTTAGTGATAAGGTGGAGCTTGGTGACCGGGGTGGAACTTGAGATGCAAGTTCAAAGAAACGATGAGACCGTTGTTTCGATGATGATCAAGATATTGTGCAAGAACCCGCACAGAAGATGAAGCACAAGATCATGAGTACAATCTTGTTAGAGACAGAAAGAGGAGGGAAATCAGACCACCTCAGAGATATGGCCATGCTGATTTGGTTGCGTATGCACTTGCAGTGGGTGAGAGCATTGATAGGGATGAGCCAAGAACCTATGAAGAAGCAATCAATGGTGAAGAATCAGCAGAATGGGGAGCTTCGTAATTGAAGAAATTGAGTCTCTTGACAAGAATGGCACTTGGGAGATAGTTGCAAGACCTAAGGGACAGAAGATTGTTGGAAGCAAATGGGTTTTCAAGAAGAAACAAGGTACTTCAGATGGTGAAGGAACAAGGTACAAGGCAAGGCTTGTGGCAAAGGGGTTTACACAAAGAGAAGGCATTGACTACAATGATGTATTTTCTCCCGTTGTTAAACATAGTTCTATTAGAACTTTGCTTGCTATAGTTGCTTTGAAAGATCCAGAATTGGAACAACTAGATGTTAAGACAAAGCTTTCCTTCATGGTGATTTGGAAGAGCGTATTTATATGCAACAACCAAAAGGGTTTGAAGTTCCTGGCAAAGAAGACCATGTATGTTTGTTGAAGAAATCTTTGTATGGTTTGAAGCAATCTCCAAGGCAGTGGTATAAATGTTTTGACACGTTTATGTTGGCAAATGGCTATGATAGGAGTAAGTATGATAGTTGTGTATATCACAGAAAACTCCAAGATGGTTCATTTGTGTATTTGCTTTTGTATGTTGATGATATGTTGATTGCTTGCAAAGACATGTCAGAGATACAAAAGTTGAAAGTGCAATTGAGTAGTGAGTTTGAGATGAAGGATTTGGGTGCAGCAAAAAAGATATTGGGCATGGAGATTCATAGAAACCGAGCAGAAGGCAAGTTGTATTTGTCCCAGAAGGCTTACATCGAGAAGGTGTTGGAGCGGTTTGGTATGAAAGATGCAAAACCAGTAAGTACTCCTTTGGCAGCCCATTTTAGACTCTCTAGAAGGCAATCACCTCAAACTGCAGATGAGGCAGATTACATGTCTCGAGTTCCATATGCAAGTGCAGTTGGTAGCATCATGTATGCTATGGTTTGTACAAGGCCTGGATATCGCACAAGCCGTGAGGGTGGTAAGTAGATACATGAGAAATCCTTGAAGGCTCATTGGCAAGCTGTAAAGTGGATTTTGAGGTATCTAAGGGGCAGTACAGATGTTGGTTTAGTGTTTGATAAACATTATGGTGATTCAACAAATGTTGTGGGTTATGTTGATTCTGATTATGCAGGTGATCTTGATAGAAGAAGGTCATTGACAGGTTATACTTTTACATTGTGTGGTAGTACTATCAGTTGGAGGTCGGTTTTGCAAAGCACAGTTGCATTGTCTACAACTGAGGCTGAGTACATGGCAGCCGCAGAAGCAGTGAAGGAAGGTATATGGTTGATGGGTTTGGTTGGTGATCTGGGTTTCAAGCAAGAGAGTGCAACTCTGTTCTGTGACAGTCAAAGTGCCATTCACTTGTCCAAGAACCATATGTATCATGAGAGAACAAAGCACATCGATGTCAGGTATCATTTTATCAAGGATGCAGTTGAGGAAGGGAAGATAGCGATGCTAAAGGTTCCTACAACAGATAACCCTGCAGATATGTTGACGAAGCCGGTTCCGAATATCAAGTTCAAGCACTGCTTGGACTTGGTTGGTGTCAACAGGTGTTGAGAGCCCTTGAGGGGGCTGAGCGAAGACGATGATGATGATTGGTTATGGTATTCAAGTCAAGGTGGAGATTTGTAATATATGTGCCTTGAATACGGTTTAGTATTTAGTTGGGTTTACCCATTTGCCCGACCCATATGCCCGTTTACCTTTTGTGTGAGGAAAGGCATCAGGAGATAAGACTTGTTCTCCTCCTCATGTTTTAGTAAGAGAGAAACTCATGTATTAGAACAAGAGAGAGTGAGGCACCAAAAAGGGGGCTAGGGTTCTTGAGAGGGGTTGATTCAATACCTTGTAATCTTGTTGGATACATAGTGAAATCGTTATCGTTGTCTTCCAAAGTGGATGTAGATCATCTTGATCGAACCACTATAATTCCTTGTGTTGTGTGTGCTTGATTTACTTTTTGATTTCATTTCTATTTCATTTTCTTGATTGATTGTGCTTGGAAGAGCCATTTGTTACAACATTGATAAACTCTCAACTCACTCGCTTCACTTCACTTACATATACACGTACTCCCTCTCTAAATCAACTGCCCTTTCATTTGTCCACAACTTCTCCAATTAACAAAAACCAAATGGTTTTGAAATTGCAAGACAACAACTGCTAACCGACGTTACGGAAGGTGAAGCTTTCAACTAGCACAATGTACAAATATTGCCCCTTTCTAGTGTTGGATTATCTCCCATTGCCACACAATTTCAAGAACAATAATAAGGTTAATGTTGTCATTTCTGTATAGCAGAGCTTACTAGGGATATATTGGGTAGAAAATAATCAAAAACTAGGACAGGCATAAAAATGAGTGTTTACCACGCTAGAGATTCCTCCTTGAGCCGCCAGGTTTCTTTGCCAATTCCTCCTTACGCACCGAAATCTCCGGTTTACCACGCTAGAGATGCCCATCCCGTCATGTCATCTAATTCCTCCCCAAAATCCAAGTGTTTTTTTTTTTGTATCATTACAGGCAATAGACATTAGTTAATGTCCGTTCAAAATTACCTTCACTGAAAAAGAATTTCTGACTCAAAGTATTTCCGTAAGAATTGTTGAGATTATTAGTCCCACATTGTTTGGGCAATCTAAGATCCCGCAGTTTATAATCCTTAGGGCCTCTCCACTCATTGCCAATTGGTTTTGAGTTGAATGCCCGTATTCTAACATGGTATCAGAGCAGGCTATTTGCGACGAGTCATTAGACCGCGCCTTTACTCCGCGTCACCCGATTTAATTGTCCACGTGTTAGACCCAACGAGGCTACACGTGAGGGGGCGTGTTGAGATTATTAGTCCCACATTGTTTGGGCAATCTAAGATCCTCAGTTTATAATCCTTAGGGCCTCTCCACTCATTGCCAATTGGTTTTGAGTTGGATGCCCGTATTCTAACAAGAATATTTCATCAATACATTCTAATTGCGCAGCATTTCATATTGTGAGCATTCCTCTCCACCAGCCCTGAGAAGGAATTGATCTCCATTTATTTTTATCATTTCCCCTGATGTAATTCACCAACCAATTAGTGATCTTCATCATTTTTGTTTCTTGGCAAAGACAACCGCATTAGGCCTAATTTTTTGAATTAACTCCTTCATTTTGGTCCATCTCTTCAGGTAATAACCTTAACATCCATATAGCGAAATAGATTTCCCATTAGTGATTGCAAGAACAACTCTTGCTACACCTCCTCCTTTATGACTAGCGCATTCATGTGTTTCAACAATTTGTGCAAAGATTTTCTGTACTTGTAGTTGCTTGCTTTTATGTTTTGCATCCATGTTGCAGCTTACCTCCAACAAAATCTTACTCTGTTGAATATGGTATCCACACTTTTGTTATATCTGACTTTCCAATTTTTGATCTCCAAAATACGATTAGCCGCTACTTCTTCCACAACCGAGATGGGGACAATTTCCGAAAGCTTGGAGCAGTATCTCCATCCTTTTTCTCGTCTTCTTGAACTTGACCTTTTTTTTTTATTATTAAACTTGACCTTCTTCAATAGCGTTTCATGTTTGCTAAATGAGTCATGAAAATTGTAAGAAAGCTAATGTCGTTTGACAAGCTTCTCACTAGGTTTTAGATTTCATTGAAAATATTTTTGTATTTTACAGACTTGATTTCTCTCTCTCTTTCTCAGGTGTTTTTAAAAACATTTCAGACTGCAACCTACTCAACAGGTTACTAACGTACACTTTGACTGTCACCTGTAAGTTACCACAGACACACACAAAACACGACTCTATGGTTTACACACTCATTTCACACAAGTTAAAAAGCACTTCCTGACACCCCCCCCGCAAGAACAGGGTCTATGCAGAGGCAGAGACACTGAGCTTGTACCTCAATGTGGAGAACCTATTGGTAGATAAGCCTTTGGTGAAGATATCTGCTATTTGATCTGTAGTTGAGAGAAAACGCACATCCAGAGCCTTTGCAGCAACTAACTCCCTGACATAGTGAAATGCAATCTCTATATGTTTCATTCGATGATGAAATATTGGATTTGCTGTTAAGTAGGTAGCGCCCATGTTATCACACCATAGAACTGGCACCTTTGGGGAAGAAAACTGTAGCTCATGAAGTAAAGATTGTACCCACACTAGTTCTGAAGTTGCATCAGCTAGAGCACGATACTCTGCTTCTGTACTAGACCTTGCGACTGTCTTCTGTTTTCTAGAGCACCAAGAAATGAGATTTGGTCCCATAAAGAGTGCCATGCCACCAGTGGATCTTCTATTAGTTATATCACCGCCTAGTCTCGCATCTGAGTAGGCTTGAAGTTTTAGAGATATTGACCTTTTAAACTGTAAACCATGAGAGATAGTACCCTTTAAATACCGTAGTATCCTCTTCACAACTGACCAGTCTGCATCAGTTGGTTTTTGCATATGTTGACATGCTTTATTAACAACATAAGATATGTCTGGTCTGGTAATTATTGCATATTGAAGTGCACCAACTGTGCTTCTGTATAGAACTGGGTCTTCAAATGGAGTAGAATTGATCACACAATTTGTTGTAGAAATAGGAGTCGCACAGCTAGCAGCATTGTGCATTTTAGTTTTGACAAGCAGATTTGAAATATATTGTTCATGTGAGAGAAGTATACCTGCTGAGTTCTGGGAAGCATGAATTCCTAAGAAAAAATGCAGAAGGCCCAAATCCTTAATGGCAAATTCTCTGCCTAAGGCAGTAATCAAAGAATCAATATCTGCAGAAGAACTCCCTGTCACCAAAATGTCATCCACATAGACTAAAATGTAGAGCACAGAAGTAGGTGTGACTTTAATAAAAAGTGAAGTATCAGTTTTAGAAGAGGAGAAACCATTTTTCAGTAGAAACTGACTCAATCTTTCAAACCAAGCCCTTGGAGCTTGTTTCAAGCCATAGAGTGACTTTTGAAGTTTACACACATGATTGGGAAGTAATTTGTCCATGTAGCCTGGTGGTTGAACCATGAAAACATCCTCAGATAAATTCCCATGAAGAAAAGCATTCTTCACATCCAGTTGCCTTATCTGCCAGTTTTTGTAAAGAGAGATTGAAAGAATGATTCTCACAGTAGTAGGCTTCACCACAGGGCTAAATGTGTCTTGATAATCAATTCCTTCTACTTGATTATAGCCTTTGGCCACCAGTCTTGCTTTATATCTTTCAATAGAACCATCTGCCCTTATTTTGATTCTAAAGATCCACTTACATCCAATTACATTGTATCCTTCAACTGCTTGCACCAGTTTCCAAGTACCATTCTGCAACAGAGCAGTGATTTCTTCATCCATAGTAGCTCTCCAATGAGGATGTTTACAATCTTCTGTATAACAGGTGGGAACTGTAATATCTTCACACACAGATTGAACCTCTGAAGCATAAATTCTTGGTTTTGGTCTTGTAATACCCATTTTGCCTCTTGTGTTCATAGGATGAGCATTAGTAATAACATAAGGAGATGATGAAGTAACAGTAGGTGAAGGGACTGACTCAGCAGCAGGTGAAGATGATGAGGCATCAGCTTCATTGGAAATAGGTGACAATGTAGGAGCTGGTAATAATCCAGTAGTAGGTGCAGTTGGAGAAGTAACATCCATAGTTGGTATAGTAGCAGGTATAGAATTAGGTACCAGTATAGAAGCATAAGGAAAGACTGTTTCATCAAACTGTACATCCCTTGAGATGATAATTTTATTTGTAAGTGGATTAAAACATCTATATCCTTTGTGCATAAGGCTGTAACCAAGAAAGATACACCTGACTGATCTTGGCTCCAACTTGTGATGATTAAACTTTCTGAGACATGGATAACAGGCACTACCAAATGTGTGTAAAAACAAATAGTCTGGTTTGACTTGAAATAAGAATTCCAGTGGTGACAAGTTTTTGAGTTTTGGTGTTGGAAGTCTATTAACTAAAAAATTTGCAGTCTCAAAAGCATATGACCAGAAAGCTAAAGGCAAAGAAGCATGATGAAGTAAGGCCAAACCAGTTTCAACTATGTGTCTATGTTTTCTTTCAGCTGTACCATTTTGGGCATGAGCATGAGGACAAGACACTCGATGACCAATTCCACATTTATCTAAATAAGAAGAGACAGTTCTATATTCACCTCCCCAATCGATCGAACAAACTTAATTCTTTTATTGAGTTGATTTTCCACAAAGGCTTTGAATTTCACAAAAGTTGCAAGTACTTCAGATTTATAAGCTAATGGATACAACCATGTAAATCTACTATAAGAGTCTATAAAGGAAACATAATATTTGTAACCATTAATAGAACACAATGGTGAGACCCATACATCTGAGTAGATTAAATCCAAAGGACCATACACAGTGTTTGAAGAACTAAGTGGATAAGGCAAAGCATGACTTTTTGCTGATAGACAAGATGAACAAATAGTAGAGGATAAATGAGAATCAATAACCTCATCTATTGAAGAGAGAACATGTTTGAGAGTCTGATATGCTGGATGTCCAAGTTTGTTGTGCCAACTCTTGGATGAAGAAATCCTAGAAGACAGTTCTTGCTTGATTTGAGCAGAAGTAAAGGCCATGTGATAGAGACCATCCTTAACAGTACCATGAAGGAGCACCTTGTGTGTAACCATATCCTTTATGAAAAATTTATCAAAGTAGAATTCAAAATAGCAGTTATTTTCTTTGGTGAATTGAAGCACAGATATTAAGTTCTTGGTAATAGATGGAACATGAAGCACATTAGATAATGTAAATTGAACTCAACTATTAGTGAATGTGGAAGAACCAATATGAGTAATATTCAAACATGATCCATTGCCAACTTTGACCTCGATCGAACCTTGATATTCGAATGCATATTGAGATTAGAAAGGTCTCAAGTTATGTGATGAGTAGCACCGAATCAGGGATCCAGCTAGATGATGAGGAAGAACCATCTTCATTGTAAACAGCAAAGGCCTCAGGTTCAGGGCACCAATGATCTTCAAAATCATCACCATAGGAACTATATGAATCATAAGAAGTATGATATGCTTGCAGCATTGGATGATCACTTGGTAGAAATCTATATCTGCAATCAGGAGCTAAGTGTCCTGGTTTCTTGCAAAATTGACATTCAACATAATAATCATACTTTGGTGTAGGAGGATAAAAGTTGTTTGATCCACCAGAGGGACCAAATCTACCACCATGAAAGTTTCTACCTCCTCTAAATCCTCCTCTGAAGCCTCCTCTGAAGTTTCTACCACCACCAGTTCTGGTTCCTCTGAAATTAGAATGGTTAGGTCTTCCAAAATTACCACGATTTGAGGTATTATACCAAGAAGAATAACCAGAATTATTAGGATATGATGGATTTGAATGATGTGGATAATCACCGTGTGAATAAGCAGGTGCACCAACATGTTGTGATGATGAGAATGGTTGTTGGTGTGGTTGTGAAACATTTGCAGAAGCAGTAGTAAGGTCCACTTTAGATTCAGCAACAACTCTAGCTTCTTCAGCTAACAACAAACCAAGAAGTTCTGAAGAAGTGATGAGATTATCATTCTTCAACTGTTGAGTACAGACTGAAGTTTTGAAAGCATTAAATTCAGATGGTAAGCCTTGCAGAATATGAATTACCAGGTCTTCATCAGATATTGCTCTACCAATTTGAGCTAATTGATGTGAAATTGACCTCGCCTTATTGAAATAAACTAACATCGAGTCTGAGCTCTTTTTCAAACTAATCAAATCGGTCTTAAGTTGTAATAGACGAGATTTAGTGGTTGAATTATAATTTTGTTCCAATCTATTCCAAATCTCATGAGAAAAAGTGCAATCAATGACTTGAGAATGAATTTCTTCAGTACAGGCAGAAAATAACCAAGATAAAAGAGCTGAGTCTTGATTTACCCAATATGCATAAGCTGGATTCGGCACGAATTCATTCTCAGGATCTGCATCAACAAAATCAGAATCAGCTACAATCTTTGCTCCTTCATCAGATGTACGGCGATAATACTTCACAGGACAGTAAAGCGATCCATCTACAAATCGAAGTAGGTTATAGCTCTTCAAGAGCGGTGCAATCTGAGATTTCCAGAGAGGATAGTTGTTTGGTGTTAATTTGGATGGAGGTTTGAAAGTTAAAGGGATATGTTTATCAAAGATTTTCATTATCGGAGGTTTGATTGAAGAATTTGTTGAATGAGAAATTTAGAAGAAGTTAGGGTTTATTTCAGTATCTGATACCATGTAAGAAAGCTAATGTCGTTTGACAAGCTTCTCACTGGTTTTAGATTTCATTGAAAATATTTTTGTATTTTACAGACTTAACTTCTCTCTCTCTTTCTCAGGTGTTTTTTAAACATTTTAGATGCAACCTGCTCAACAGGTTACTAACGTACACTTTGACTGTCACCTGTAAGTTACCACAGACACACACACAAAACACGACTCTATGGTTTACACACTCATTTTACACAAGTTAAAAAGCACTTCCCGACAAAATTTGATTACTAGAAAATAATCATTAAAATTAAATGAACATGTATCGATACATAAGGTAGGTGGTAATGAAAATTTTCAATAACACAAATCAATTTAAGAAAATAGAATTCCGTTATTGAAGTTGGAATAACCCAGATGAAGTTCGAGATGTTGGTGTAAGCTGGACAATTAGATGTATTTCTTCTACATGCGGATTCCAGATTTGGTCCATAGCGAATTCAAGATTTATCCGACTTTGGGTTATTAACCACTGCCTTTACTTCCTTGCCACCTCTGTTTAGATCCGATAATTAAATAGCCCCAAAATTTGGTTCGTTAACCTGTCCTTTGAAATGCCAAGAGACAGCTTTATCTGGTGGAAGCCTAGAGGTAACTGTAATTATGTATTTCTTTTTAGCTAAGGGAATCTCAACTAAGAATGTTTTCGACCTGGTAAGCCTGATTCTGAGCAAAGGTAGAATTTCTATAAAAGATGGATCTTGGATCTTGGTCATTCTTCATTCCTCAACTCGGATGCAAATTTGAATGTTGCACTACTAGAACGCCTAATGAATTTAAGAAAAAAATCAAACTGTGTAGTTAAATTTTATTGATATCAAATAGTTTCTTATCTTGGAGGACCATATGAAATATTCTTCACTTCTTCCAAACTGATGTTTGAATCTAGAACACCTATTACAAGGAAGCCTCGGTTGGGAACAATTATTTTTGTCATGGTCACTCTTCCAAATCGCAGAAATCAGGACCTTCCTAAATAGGTTGTGTGAGAAGAATCCTAAAATTAAAGGCTTCCTCAAGGACAAGGATTTGCTGAAATGCATTACAAAAGCTCATGTAACTCTGGCGCACAAGGGATGCCACGGTGTTGCAGTGTTGCTAATTATAGCGTGTACCTCAACCGAGAGGTACCAGTACCAGTAGATCTCGACATCCTTGCTCTTTTCGAAAAATGTGCCGCACTAGAGGCCTGTTTAGGGTCAATCGATGGTGAGAAGATAAGTTCGAAAAATGAATGGCCCCACGTTACCATATGATATGGACTGCACCAGGAGTACCTGCCAAAGAAGCGAACACACTACCACAACCGGTTTCAGAGGGCAAGGCAATTCGCGTTAGTATAAATCCACCTTTCACCATTTCGGCACATAAGACTTCTACCGATTTGTCACTATAACTTACCGTAGTTTTTAGAAGTTGAGTTATGGATAGTTGATAATAGAGTTACGTCGGATCAAGGGAGATGTATCTAGCTTTTGACAATGTTACCTGTTAAAGATTTTGTTGCTAGAGATGATTTTTTGTCCGAAGAAGAGAAAGATAAGTCTAACTTGAGATATAAAGATAAAAGAGAATTTTATTATTGAATGGGATATTTTACATTGAGAACCCATAGGGTATATATACGATACAGTAACTTGGTATGCAAGAATAATACTTGTAAATCAATTCATACTAAATATATCAAATACTAAATATAACCTTAAATACTAAAACTTTCCATATAATTTATTATTACCAATCCTATACTCTAACAAGATATTTTAAAGATCACGAACAATCCCATGCATGTGAAAGTTTGGGACTTATGAGGGTAAGTGGCGAGTTTGACTATGAAATCGTGGAATGACAATTGGTGTTGACAACTAAATGGAATGACATAGTTGAATCATGTAAGCTTAAACTAAATGATGTTACTAGGTCCAGTGTTTTAGAACTCCACCGAAGAATGAAAACGGAGATCAAACACAAACTATTCTTCACTTAGTAATCGTTAAAAGTTTGAATGACATCTAATTCTCGATATCCAGGGGCTACGGAGCGACACTTCACAAGCACAAAGCTTTTGCAAGAGTGATGATGAGATGCCTATGAATGTCTATCTTTTTTGAGAAATTCACACATATAGGCCACTTTTTTACCCCCGGGTTACAATTCTAGGCCACTTTTTTTTTCGCATGACAAAACTAGGCCTCCATCCATGTTTCCATCCAAATCCGTTAGTTTTGTCAATTTCTCGGTCAAAAGGTCAATTTCTCATTATATGAGATGAGATAATGAGACTCAAATTACCTAATACCCTTTATACATGTGTCGTCATATTGGTGAATCTCATGTAGAATCAATGGCAGAGATTGGAACAGATGGCAGACAGTAGGTTATCACATGTGCCAGATGACACGTATGATAGCAGACACGTATGGATACTCACACGTGCCATATGCCACGTGTTGAATTTTAGCGTGGGAGATGTGGGACGTTCATCTCGAATAATTTGATCTCGATGATTTTTTACGGCTACGATTATTGCACTTCGTAGTTAACGACAGCGTTGTAACATCTTCGACGTTCATCAAAATTAATTTGATCTCGACAATTTTTTACGGTTGAGATTCTAAGGTTTCACCGACCGGGCGGGAAAAGAGACAAGATACATAATCTCCTCTGTGTCTCCATTTTTATTTTATTTTCTTTCTTCTGTCTGTTTTTCTCTTTCGATTTTCCTTCTCTGTTCAGTTCTTTGTGTTGTTACTGAGTATAATAGAATATGGGTATACCTAATAGATCAAAGAAACTAATAAGTCTGATAGATTCTGAGGATAAAGTGAAGATGGGCAAAACGAAGAAGACAAAGAAACTGAGAGGTAACTGACAAACCCTAACCCTAGATTTTGTTTCATTACCAGATTATTGTTTATGTTGTGATTTTGAGATAGTTTTGAGATTCAATTTCTAGGGTTTATTGTTTTGATATTTTCAGTTTCTAGGGTTTTGAGATAATCGGTTTATTTTCTCCTCGAAGTATCACAATCTTTCTAGGGTTTGTGTTTGATTTGTAGGGTTTGTGTTTAATTTCACTTTTATGGTTTCTTCTAGGGCGTGTCTTTGATTTCTAGATTTTATGTTTGTTTCCCTGTTTTGATTTCATTTGTAGGGTCATAAACAATAAGTTCGAAATCAAGTGATTAAGTTTTGGTTCTTATTTGGGGACATCTTGATGTGATTGTTGATGTGAACTCTTTAATCTTTGATTAGAAATTGTGTTCTTAAGATATTTGTTTTGGACTGTATTATTTGCTTTTCTAATTTGATTTATTTGTTTCTTGTAGGAATGATGTATTTGATGACATGATACCTTTCAGAAGTTTTAAAGTAAATGTGATGGGTACTTTCAGAATTTTTGAGTTCAGAGATTGTGCTAGGGAAGATATGGGTCTTGATAGGTTAAAGGACATGATTAGGCCAAACTTGAGATTGAAGGGTGATGAAATTATAGATATATTGTGGTCAGAGGATCCTTGTACTCCAATGTCATTGTTTAGAGAAGAAGAGTTCAAGTCTTGTTGGGATAATGCAGAAATTGATGAAAATGGTTGGAGTAAGGTGTATATGCAAGTGCTAGAGAGTAGTAGTAAGTATGGTGATGATTCGGGTCTTACCTCGCGGAAGCGCAGTTCCTCCACACAAGTACATGAGTCCATTGAAGAGTAGTACACCAAAAAAACAGTCTCCAAAGGAAATACACCTTGTACTTCAACAACAAATAAACCGATCTCCAAAGGAAATACACCTTGTACTTCAACAGCAAATAAACCAGTCTCCAAAGGAAATACACCTCTTAGTTCAAGAAGAAGTCCAAGGCTAGCAGCATTGTTCAAGAAGCAAATTGCAGGAAAAGGTAAGAAGAAGTTGTTTCTTGATATATCAGATGATGAAGAAGTCCAAGCAACAGAGTCAATTATGGATAATGACAAGGAAGGCCCAGAAGTATATGTTTCTCAGTTTTGTGAAGATACTCAACCAACACAAGCAAGTGTAGCTGAGAACATGCCTGATCCAGAACAAACTCAAGGTACAACAGAAGCTTAGTGTTTTTGAAGAAGAAGTATTTAATCATGATTTCTGGGTTGAAGCTGCAACACAAGCCACTATTGTTGAACATATTCACAAGTTCGATGAAGGATACAAGAAGAGTGATGAATTTCTTGTTCAGCTTCCAAACATTGAAGAAGATGAGTGTCATCCTGATGAGGATATTAACAATGTGCCCGGATATGAACAAGAGTTTAAAGATTCCATGGATTACAAGAAGTTTCTGAAGAAGGTTGATAATGGATACTCATCTGATAAAGGAAGTGATACTGAAAGTGAAGGTGGTATTGATGCTGGTAGTGATGGTGGGGATCCAGAGTTTGGTGAAGTTGAGGTGGAAAATGACAAAGAAGGTAATAATGTTATGGTTTGTTATCTTTTTACTTATGTTTTTAGTGAATATAAGTACTAATGTTCTATATGTTGAATTGCGTAGGGACCACATAGGATTTGCTGGACTCGGTCTCCGAAAAGGAAGGTGATGTTTACATCTCATCCTATTTTGCATTTGTAACATATCTCCACATTTGCATCTTATCCTTATAGTCTTTATTTATCTGAAAATTTGTATTTGTTGATAAGTGTTTACATTTGTTAAAGTAAAACTTAGTGATCATAATATTGTTTTTAAATGCTTATTTTTTTATTTCTTGATCAGAACAAGTTGAACCATCTGTTGGGCCTGAGTTTAGTGGGTCTAAGTTCAATGGCCCCGAATGTAATGGGTCTAACAACAATGTGCATGAACATGATAACTCGAGTTTGAGAAGCTGCACCACTTGAAGGAAGAAGATGATGAGAAAATGTTCCCAGAGGAAGAAGAAGAAGAATTGGATCCAAACTCACTCATAGTTGGCAACAGTTCATGAATAAAGCTTCTTTCTACAAGCATGTGAATAACTTTTGTGTCATCAACAAACACCCAGACAGGTGGTCAGAAAAGAGTTCTACAACCAAGCTAAGGGTCAAGTGCATCCATTGGAGGTCTCTGCATTGTCCATTCTTCATCTCTGGTATTGTCAAGAAAGGTGAAGGTAAAACTTTCACACTTATGGGCTTTAACCTAGATCACAACTGCAATGGCAACAAGGATGACATGAACAAATGTGCAAACCCATCATATGTAGATGATCTGGTACTATGAGAAGATGAAGTCTGAGCTTGGCATTAATGAACCAAGACCATGTGCTTGATGACTTAGCAACACAGTTCAACAAAGCAAGAAAGGTGAATATTAGATATCACACTGCATGGAGGGCAAGGGTGAAGGTGTTGGAGAAGATAAATGGAAGTTATGAGAAGAGCTACAAAATGGTGCCTGCATTTTGAGAAATGGTGAAGGTAACACTATTCTAGTTTTTATTTTTTACTTTTGTCTAAGTAGTAATCTTTGTCTAAGTAGTAATCTTTGCTTTATTTTGTTTGTAGGAGAGGAATCCAGGCAGTATAGCTACATTTTCATATGGAAATGACAAAGATAATACTTTCTTGTCCATGATAATATGTTTCAAAGCTACAATGGATGGATTCTTTCTTCGGATGCGAAAGGTTATTGGTCTAGATGCATGTCACTTATATGGGAAGTATGCTTGGTGTGATGTTACATGCAACCGCATTGGATGGACAAAATGGGCTACTTCCATTAGGTATAATAATGGTATGCAGGAATGAAACAATTGAAAATTGGAAGATATTCTTGGAAGATTTGAAGAAACTACTAGGTGATGAATGTGAGTTTACCTTCATATATCTGACAAACAAAAGGGAATCTTGGAAGTTGTTGACCATTACTTTCCCTTGTTTGAGCATAGACAATGTGTCAGGTGAACTTCTTTATTTTCAGTTTTCATACTTGTTCGTTTTAATGTGTAAATATCTCTTGTTATATCTAACAGACACTAATTATTGTTTGTTGGTGTGGCAGACACTTGATGGCCAACTTTAAAAAGTACTACAAGGGGTTTAGCTTGCAGACCCATCTATGAAATGCTGCCAAATGTTATAAGATGCATCATTTTAAAGTAAGTATCTATTAGCCTCAATAAATTATTTTTTTTTTTTTATTTTTACTCTTTATAAGTTATGTTTGTACTTACAACTTAGTAATGTATTGTGCAGCAACATATGGATGCTATGGCAGCTGAGTACCCAGATGCTGCAAGATGGCTCATGGATGAAAGACCCGAAACCTGGTCAAGGTCTCATTTTCCAACTACTAGTAAATGTGAGCACATCAACAACAACTTCTCAGAATCCTTCAATAATATGGCCAAGAAGATGAGAGACAAGCCGATCTGCAAGTGGGTTTGATGTATGGACAAATGGTAATGGGGCTTATGAACAAGAGGAGGAATGAGGCTGCAAAGTGGAAAGATGGTGACTTGGTTCCAAAGGCATTGAAGCTGATTGAGAAGATGTGTGACTTGACCACTAATTTTAACCTGGATAGTGTTGTAAGGGGGAAAGTGTATGAAGTTACCAGTTGTCATGGAGCCATTTTTACAGTCAATCTGCCAAAGAGGACTTGTAGTCATTTTTTGCAATGGCGCTTAAGGGGATTTGTCTGCCAAAGATCTTTATCTCGTGCCTTAAAGCCATTGAGACCTGTTTGGGTTGAGTAAGTTTTTTTTTTTTTAGTATGCTTTTGTCCTTGCATTTGTTTCTTTTCATTTGTTTTCTTTGCATTTGTTTTATTTGTTTGTGTTTTAGTTTCACACACTTGGTTTTATAATGCTGTTGTAGGTACTGTGACAAGTGTTATTGGGTGGATAGCTACAAGAGAACTTATGCTCCGAGTTTACCCCATTATTAGGCCCGGATGACTATGAGAAGGTAAGTTTGAATATACTTTTGTTCTTTTATGTATTTTTTAATATGCTTTTGTCCTTGTTATTGTTTGTTGTGCAATAAATAAAGATATGGTCAATATTTGATTCTTTTAGGGTTTCACACTTTCTATTAGGTTATAACTCTTTTTGTTTCCTTCTTCATTTGCGGGGCAAAGAAAGAGATGATAAAGCCTCCAGTGAACATCGGAAAACGAGGTAGACCAAGAGGAAAAAGAATCGGAGCTTATGATGAACCAAAAGTATCCGGTGGGAAGAAGACTAGAAAATGCAAGAGATGTAAAGAACCAGGTCACTATGAGAAAACATGTTTGGTGGAGTCATTGGATCTAATCCAAAGGTACCAAAGGCTAGAACTCCGTGTTGATGGTGATACTCACACCGCATTTGAATCGGAGTCCATCCAAGAGGAATAAGAAAGCTCAAAGATTGTTCAAGGTTCATCTCACAGTGAAAGCACAAATGTTAGAGGTGGAAAGAAGACTAATTCCAAGAGTCGTGTTGGTGAATCTTCACAAAGAAGGTGGTGCAAGATCTGCTAAGCAAGGTGCAACAGAAAGGTTCAACCTAATCCTCTCGGAAGTCTTGTATGAACCGGAATTTCAGCGAGTTGGTTCTATTAGCAACAAGGTAACATTTACGAAGTGTCGATCCAAAAGGAAAGAAGAATAAGTCAAAGAAGTACATGAAGCTCTTGAAACATTTTGTTTCTTTTATGTTTTGGGTTTGTTTATGAATTTAAGATCCCGAAAATGAAAGACAATGTTTTGTTTAGTTTAACTTTTTGAAGAACAAAGAGAACAAACTATGAATGTTTAAGACAAATATGTTGAATCCAATTTTCTTTTCATTACATTTTCATTTTTCTTAAATTCATTACATACTTCTAGTACTTTTCCTTTCAATGTTGTTTTTGTTTCAATTACAAGTGCATCGATGCCCATCTCGAAAGCATCACAAGTCTTTATTCTTACATACCGTAAGCTATATTGAGATTATGTCGATTCTTGCAAACCTTTAGTTCTAACTTTGAATTGCGCTTTGTTTGAAGAAGGGTTGATTGTGTAATGGACAGTTCTTGAAATGCAGGTGTTCTTCTCCACGAGGCAATGCAGCTCTTTGAGCTTGGAAGTTTGATTTGAAGTGCTGTAGTTGGAGAAGAAGCAAAGATCAAACCACTCAAAATAGTTACGGTGTAGGATTCAAACATTTGAAGAAGGCCCTTCCATTTGTTTGATCTGTTTTAGATCTCAACAATGCTCTAACTCCATTGCAAGGTACATATTTGCACCTTGAATAAACCCATGGGCAACTCTTTGTTTCATGGTCTTCTTTGTCACACATAGAACACTCCACCTTGCTGCTGCTACTGCTGGAACTTGAAGATAAATGAACACCACCAACCATTATTTTTTTTTTTTGTTAGATCTGGATGAAAAAAAGTGAGAAAATCTGAAGAAAAAGATATGCTTTTATTGAAGATAATGTTGTTGTTGGGTGATATGGGGCCCATTATTTTACTGACACGTGGCAAGATTGATGACGTGTATAATTACACGTGTATGCACAGTCAGCTCCGAGTTACTGTTCCAAATCGGCGAGTTAAACTGCAACTCGGCGAGTTGACTGATTCAAAGGGCTTAATTGTATTTTTATCCTACACTAACGGTGGCAAAAAGGTGGATAACCACCGTTAGCCGTTTTTTCAAAAAAACAGTCAAAACCGGCCTAGTTTTTGTAACCCGAAAAAAAAGAGGCCTACATTTGTAACCCTCAAAAAAAAGAGGCCTAGATCTGTATTTCACCCTATTTTTTTCCTATTGCAGTTTCTAGTTTCAATTCATAGGGGTTATTTGCTATTCAGAGATTTCATTGTGATTATGAGCAAAACTTTGAATAAATTTAGAGGTTTTATATACTAATAAATTTTGTCAGATGTTCTAATGCACAAAACTTTGGTCTTCTGAGAAAGCTATCAAGCAGCAAATCCTCTAAACTGATCAAAAAGTATATAATTATTTTTTAAACCCATTGCCACCATCATTAACTCTATTATTTTTAACAGTGACTCAAATTCAAACATAAATTATTTTTTCCACAACAAAACACAACTTTTTCCTCAAAACTTGTCCCAACTAAAGAAAACCTATCAAATCTGCCTCCAGTATGGGCTTGCCTTTCTGATCCTTCCAGAAAACAAATCCTGTTGGAAAATACATCGCACACAACTGCCAAGCCATTTGCCAATTATCACTTACGTAGAAGAGTCCTCGTCAGTCAGAAAACCTGGATCACGCAGTATCTTCATGTGAACTTCTTCCATTCGAAACACCACAGCAACACCTAGGAGACTACCCGCAGCACCCTCAGATTCATTCGAGGAAGAATCACAAGACCATGCACAGTTCGAAGGATAGTCTTCCAACTTTACGAGTTTCATCCCATGAATACGCAGAAACATCCTATCAATACTTCTAAGATGGTGCCAACCTTGCGCTCTTTAAAAGCTTGGGGCTTGATCAGGATGAAACCTACATTTTTGGTGATATGGCATTGAAGAGCAGTCTTGGCTCCTCGTTCCATGGTATAACTCATGGGTAAATTCTCCTCTTTACCGACAACTTTGCCAGTTGGAGATAAGAATACTAGCTCCTCCTGACATTTCTCTTGCAACGTCTCTGGTCTGTTAGGGAACCCTAGTTGGAGTTGAACGTGCATCATATCCCTCTTAAACGATTTATTAGTGTCGTTTGCTACAGCATTAGCTTTATCCACCGCGCCATCACCTCGCAAATGCATAAGAACTACTGGATAGCTCAACAAGCCACGCTCCGCTTCTGATATGGGACGCTCAACCACATGCTCCTCAAAGAAGCTAGGTCTCACAGTAAAGTATTTCAAATCTGTGATGGATCCTACTTTTTCCTCCAATTTGTACACGACGTGACTAATACGGTATATTGCCACTGCTGCGTGCAGAGCCCAGACAAATACATCCTGCATCACCATCTTAATAACCAAATACCTTTCCCCCCTTCAGTAAGCCACGAAAATCTACAGCAGATGGATTTGACAACCCACTATGTTTCAAATCGCTGACGGACACCAAAATCTAATAAAACAACAGTGATAGATTAAAACTATACCAGAGATTCTTATCTTTCCTCAGGAATGCGTACAAAGAGAATATGATAGAAAATTGAACGTCTTACAGACTCTAGAGAAGAGTATATATAGGCTTCTGACTTCTAAACCTAATAAAAGTGTTTGTACTTTTGTACCATATAGTTTGGTATATGGGCTCAAGTGCCTCAGCCCAATAATTCTACCTGAGAAAATCATTGGGCTTTTGGGTACAAAATATGAAACGATAATTATAGCTAGACCGATATCGATACCGACCCATATCACTACAGACCGATATTTTTTATTTTACAAAGACACCTAAGACACCAAGACCGACACCGATACCGACCCATATTACTACAGACCGATTCAGAAAGATTTACTGTTATACTTGTTGCATTTGTTCTTGTTACTTTGAAAAATCATCGACTATTGGTTGGATCTATGGATCCTTTTATACCTAGGTCACGTGTTTCATTTTGATTTTGAAAAAAACCTTGACAAATGGTTGGATATATGTATCCTAACATCTCTATTGATTTTAGATTTTTTTATATGGTCTGGATGCGCTTTTTGACTAAACCAAGACCCTTTAAACTTGTCATGTTACCACCGAATCGTTGAAATGGTAAGTGTATGTTGTCAAATTAGGTCCTGATGGTGTTAATTGGTGTGGATGTCACTGTGGTCCTTCTAGTCTTTTGAACTTGTTGTGTAATCGCGGAATATTTCCCAGTGGAATCCTACAACCGCTCCTAATCGTGGATCGTAGAATTATGATGATTATATATGAGGCTTGTCTCTTTTTTGAAAAATAAAAATAAAATTAAAAATTAGTTTAAGAAAATTGCTTAATACATTAAATTCTAATGTTCTTACATAAAAGTGTGCAAAAGTAGATAGCTAGATGGAATTGGAAAGCGTAGTACAAACAACATCTTAAAAAAAATAATAAAAAAAAAAAAGCGTAAGAAAAACAAAAATTTTGGCCCAACAATGTGAGGCTCTAGGCAATAGCCTAGCTAGCCTGATCTATAAGGCTAGCCCCAATGGGGATCCAAGATTCAAGGTTTTCCTTGGATCCACGTCGACAAAACACATCGCCCGGCGCAATGGGAATCCAAGATCCCCAGATGAGACGCATTTGGAAACTACGTGCAACGCAGTTTGAAACTGCGTCTCATAGGGAAACTCAAAAACGCAGTTTCAACATGCGTATTGACCATGTTGACCCGTCAACACGCAATTTGAACTTGCGTTTCGTAGAGAACCCTAAAAGCTCGTTCCGCACTTCTTCTTCTCCTTTCTTTCTTCCTCTCTTTTCCCTAAACCTCACCTCTGTTCATGGTTGGATTGAAAACAAATTCTGTTTAAGGAGCGGAAAAATTTCAGGGGTTTGTTCTAGAAGCCGAGGGTAATCGATTGGTGGTATTTTTGTGAGATTTCATCAACAAAATCCACCCTAGGTAAGTAATTTTTGTTTTTTGATTTAGTTGTTTTATGATTCTTGATTTTAGTTATAAATGGATTGATTTAGGTGTTATTGGATGCATAATTTTGATTATGTTGATATTGTAGTTGTATAATTTTTGTATTGATTTAAAAAAATTATAATGTTAGTTAGGGTTTTTGCAATTTGTGGTTAATTTTGGTGAAACATTAAACCTTGTTTGATACTTAATTTGATGGATTGAATTAGTTGTGTTTATGCTTGGTATAATGTATTTGAAAATTTTAATTTGATATGGGTGAAATGGATGTTGTTTAATATGGTGTAGTTGAGGTTGAGATGAATATATGGGTGAAATTGTTGTTGTTAATATGATTTTGTTGGAAATGGATGTTGTTAATATGATGTAGTTGAGGTTGAGATGAATATATGGGTGAAATTGAGGTTGTTAATATGATGTAGTTAATATGAATTTGTTGTTAATATGATTTTGTTATAAATATTATTTTGTTGGAAATTGATTTTGTGGTTTATAGCATTTTGCAATGTGTTTTTAGGATTAAGTCATGTATTCTTTTGAGTAGATGTGTAGAAGATTCAAGGGGTGGAATTGATGTTGTTAGTATCACTTTGACTAAGATTTTCATTTGAGCAATGTGCATCCCTCCATGTGATGTGAATGTAAACGTGTGAATTTCATATGTTGATTGTGCATAGATTAACATAGGCGTTTGATATTTGTTATTCACATGTTGATTGTGCTTCCCTTGGTCTTTTCCATTTTAGATTATGGAGGATATCGATTGGTCTAGGTATGAGAAGTTATCCCAACTATCTCAAGGTGACGGCGAGATACAACATAAGGCCGACAACTTAGTAGATAAGCGAGACGGAACATTTAGGAGCACTTGGACCAACCTTAATAAATTTTATAAGATAGTGGTTAGAAACAACCCCGTGCATTATTAATTCTTCAATGTTGTGGTTTAGAGTCTATATTCCAATTTCATTTTAAGTATGGGGATAAAGGATTAACCGAAGCTATATGTGAGAGGTGGTGGAAGAAGACTAGAACTTTTCACTTCAAAGAGTTCGAAATAGGTTTGACTCCTCTAGATTTCTATCGTCTGGACTGGTATTCCAATTGGAGGAGGTAAGCCAATACTTAACTACCAAAGGAAACAATGACGGCGCAAGAAGTAAAAGCAATGGATGCTAGGTATTTCCGGGGTGTGTTGGATGTTATGGAAACAGAAGACGATCTCGATGTGATAACGGGAGATTATGATTCCAAGGCATGCACGATGCAGTTTCTCACTTGTCTAATTTCATTCTAAGTAGGGACAATGTTGACAATCGGATTGCGGAAGAACCGACTAGAATGTTCTTGCTCTGGTGTATTGGTTCTTTTTTGTTTGCAGACTGTAGTGTTAGAGTAGATAAACGATGGTGTATAGTGTTGGATAATTTGGATGCCGTTGGGTCTTATGATTGGGGTACTCCAACTTTGGGCGTTCTGTACAAACACTGGATGACTCGGAGTTCGTGCAAACAAGGATATGGGTGGCATGTCGATGATCTTAGAGTTACGGTATTATTTTTATTTCCGTAATTGTCAACCTGTTTTGAAGGAAAAAAACGAGAGATGATGAACTGGATCCACACCCCGGCTATAAGTCTATTTAATGCATTGAACCTTAGGAGTAAGGGACAAAAAGATCTTCACAAACACTCTCTGTCGGATGCACGCGCTCGCATAGATATTAGGATGGGTGATGCGGTTATCTGGGACCCCCGGTTTGGGGATAGTGAACACCAACACACCTGGATGCATTCCAAACCGCACTAGAGATGTCTAAGAGGAGATGTGTCTTTAAGGACAGGGTTGGTGCGAGAGCTTCGGTTTATCTGGCCGAGAGGTGTATGAGGCAGGTGTTTGGTGCGATAGTTATCCCATGCAACCCACCTAGATTGGAGGACGTAGTAGATGGTATGGAGGTTGAGGTTAGTGATCACTTCCTTCCTGTCGCTGAAGAAGTGTATTCCAAATTTTGGAAAACTCATAGCGTGGGGGCCCTTAGGACCAAAACAACTCACATAGACACACATGATGATATCGGAGTTGGTCACGGCGGTATACCCCGTAGTTTGATGCCCCGAGGTCCACCCCCTAGCATGTCATCCCAGACATACACATACGACCAAGCCGACAGTCCATGAGGCAACTCCCAAACCTACAATGGACTTGCCCTTCTACAAAGATTCGTTTGAGGAGCTAGTTCAGTCCCCATGGAAGGAGAGAACCCATACAATTTTTCTGGACGTCAATGTCTCGGAGGTCAGTCATTTTATATCTCATCTTCATTTTCATTTGTAGTTTCTTCATTGTTAGACATAATTGTTTAAAAAACTTTATTTTGTTTTTTAGGAAGAGTTACGCGGTTTGCGAGAGGCATACTGGGCGATTCGGAGTAGCGGTGTGGCATATGATGAGAGTCGTCGTCGAGCGGTTTATAACACCCCCACTACCCATCGCGATTCCCGAACATCGGAAGGCCAATTCTATTCAAGTCGGGAAGAATGACATTTCCCACCACATATTGCGCTGGAGTATCCTTGCTTGAAACCCAACACCGTCGCAAGCGTCCCAATGAGACCCTTCCCCTTCGAATGCTTATTATGTCCCTCACCATCATGATAGTAACCCCCTCCGGAGCATAACCCGTTATTGGATCATGCCTCCCCTACGATTAGTGACTTACCCACCTCAAGTGATTTTTTTAGGGCTTAGCTTGGTGGTAGTTGGCCGTGGTGTGCGGGGTAGTGGTCCTAGAGGTGATGATGGAGCCATATGGATGTTGTGCCGATAGTCATTTTTTTGGGTTACTCTAGTAAAACCCGGATAAAATTGTGTTGATTAGCTAGTATGAGTACATGTTTGCTATTTAGTTCTTGTATGATATAATAAGTTTTCCTCATGTATGTTGGTCCTCGTCTTATCCCTTTTTATGTTGTTCATATCCATGTATAAGTGCGTTATTTTTAATTTTCTTAATTAAAACACAAAACAATACCCGGTTTTAAATCGTTGCCATGATGATTTCAATTGATATTTAGGTGAAAAATGGAGTCGCACATCGTTAGATATATGCGCCGACGGAGAGAGTGCGACATACCCAAACGGAACCACGATGATAGCCATGGAGATTTTGTCGTCATGCATCGGAAATTTTGCGAGGCGCATGACTTGCACCAGCCGAGCCTGTCAGTCTTGACTGAAGAACCGTACACGATGTCGTGTGGAGGCGGATGCCGGGATGATGCGGGACTACTTTAACCGGATGCGGGTTTGGACCTCGAGCGTTTTAAGGGACGTCATGGTTTGCCCTTAAGTTTTTCTTAGAATACGCCTCTCAAATTTTCGCTAGAGATCCCATTTTTTGCGGCGAAGAGATGCGTGTAACATCCTGGTCACACTCTCATATAAAAATGTTGCACATGAAACACTCGGCAAAGGGGTGGCTATGGATAGCTTAGACGATTACACCCATGATGGCTGCTACAACAATATACATGTATGCTAAGAAGTTTATGGATGCACTACTTTGGGAATTTAACGACCGTTACATGAGGCTCCCAACAACCAAGATACTAAGAGGTTATTGGCTCAAAATGCATCTCGTGGTTTTCTGGAATGCTAGGAAGCCTCGATGCACCCATTGGGAGTGGAGGTTATGTCCTCTCAAAGAAGCGGGGGCGACACGTGGGACACCATAAGAAGCCAAACCTTGTTCTCGAGGCGGTGGCATCGTGCGATAGATGGTTCTCGCCTTTGTTTTTTGGCGAGCCGGGTCTAACAAATTCGACTTGAATGTGTTGGCGCGGTCGGGATTATTTGGATGGAGACAATGACGCGTTAGCCCCCCCCTTGCAATTTCCGTATCATGGGCAACGCGTACAAACATGGATACTATCTCGGTGGACTGGCATCTACAACCAAATGCCCGGGTGGTCCATAGCTATAAGAAACGTGATGTTATGCCGCCCATCGAAGAAATTTAATGAATACCACCACGCAAGAGGAAGGATGTGGAGCGTGCTTTTGGTGATCTAAAGTCGAAATGGGGTATAATAAGGAATCCTTGTCGTTCTTGGGTCTCATCGTGACATACACACTATTATGAGAGCGTGTTTAATTATGCATAACATGTGTGTGGAACATGAGTACCCGTGATACGGAATGGGCAACTTTGGATGAACGAGAAGATACACCTGCGGTACAAGGTAACGTGGCCGGCCCGCGCGTGACATCGTAGCCATGCCCGGCTGGAGATTCTTGCAATCCGATATCACGGAGCACATTTGGCGCGTCACCTCCTAGGGTTGCGAGACGGTGAATTGGGCCCCCGGTGAGGAGGATGATTCCATCCTCACTTCCGATGCGGGTACTACCGATGTGGATGAAAACGCCGATGTTTACCCATTTGGGAGATGATAACTTTTATGAGAACTGAGAGTAGGAGGAACAGGCACTTACTTTAGTAAGTGAGGATGCCACCATTGTTGCCTTTTATAAGACTACTAATGCCCTTGTTTCTTAAGACTGGTTATGTTTTTATAATTTTAATTAATAATTATGATATTTTAAGATATAATTTTTCTTAAAAAATTCGCTTTCTTATTTGTCTTACTAATATTCATTTTAGATTACTTGATATTTTTCCGATAAATGCGACCCCTCATTCGCCAAATCCAACTGTGATGATTGAGCCTATGTACCGCTAGATACCGACATACACTTAAATAGCAAACGTCCTATACTTTTTGGAAAGAGCATGTTTACTATTCACAAATGACCCATTTCGTTGCTTCTTGTAAACGTCCTTTGCTGTTCACAAGATTACCTTTTCCATCAGACTACCACTATAAAACCGTCGATAAGGTTGCCTTTCAATATCATCCCACCATTATGCGCTTCACCGGTGATGAAGATTTAGGAGTAGTAAGAGCATGGATTGCGGCAACAAATCATGGAACACCACGGGGGTTTTAGAAGATCCAAAAGTTTTCTGAACCGTGTTTTTCAAAACTTTGAAGATCTTACCGGAAACTTGAAAGAACCAACTAAAGCCTCGGTAAAAAAAAGGCTTGGTCGATAACCGCGATGTTGATGCTTTTGTTGCATGTCTGCTCGCATGTAAACATAAGCCATCCTACGCTATCGCATTTAAGCTCGGGTTAGTAAGCATATCCTTGATATATTCCAGTGTTACCTCCATTATTATAAATACGAACGCATAATTAATTTTTTTTTTAACTACCTTTACAGAAAAACAAGAGCTCCTATGCCGATTTCCGTGCGGAATTAGCTAAGCCTTTCATGTATGATCATCTCATTTACGAGCTACTAAAAGGACGTTATGCCCGCATACAATGTGGAATGATTACATACTTTAGATGTATTCCTAATAATAATATGTAGTAATGTTTCAACTAAATATAAGGTGGTCTCATTCGAATCGAATAGTCTAAATAACATTAAGAGGTACAACATATAAAGAAACTGCGACATTGCAAATTAAATACCACAACGACAACCTAGAGGGGAATAAAAAACAAGAAGGATATAAGGAAAAACCATACTAAATAATGCGACACGATTAAGTAAATACTTAAGTTCCAGACAATAGTTAAATGCAACCAACTTCTCCAACTTAGGTGTAACGACGACCGGGGACCCCGGCGAATCATAATTTCATTTTTGAGATTCGCGAAATACTCCCTTTCACTCTCGTGGAGTTATTTGACCCGGTGTCAATTCTCATTATCTCCATGTCACCACACGCTGTGTGTTCCTAGCTAACAACTCGGTGCTCGCGCAAATTTCTAATAGACGGACCGCCATCGTCTGTTCTTAGAAAATTCATCCTTTCCTCAGCCTCTTTTTGTTCCCATTCAAACCTTTGAACATCCCTATGTTGGAAATATGCCAGTGTCTGGTTCACCCCTTCAGTGACTCTTCTCTCTTCCGCTCTAGCTCGTTTGACTGTTCTCTACCTCGGTGCACGCGGGGACCTGATCCCGATAAAATGCATTTCTTCGCCCTGGTCCGAGGATTCACCGTTTGTGGTTTGAGAATTGTCAAACGATTCATCATTGGCCTGTCACCGCTCATAGGTTGGCTTTGTTGGGAGGCTTGGTTGCAAGTTTGAGGAACTAAGATGGACGGATCATATTCCACAGGATAGTGCATCTTCAAAATTTCGAAAACCTTTTGATGTCTCCAAAGGTTTTGGATCTTTCGGATCTTCCTCGTAGAGTACCTCTCCATCCCGGTACTGCAATTAAATTTGAACAACTCTGGATTAGGGATATAATTCCTTTTATATATAATAAACACTGCATTAATTAATTTTACGAAGCTCACCATAGATTGCGGGTCGCTTAGCTTGGGTTAGCCTAAAACCTCTCTAACATGACCAACATATCTCTTGACTTCCTTTCTCAATGTGGCTACTCTCGTTTGGAGCGACTTGAGAGATCTTGTTGTCTCTCCCGCCATCGTGCGTTGTATTCCCACAACAATACGAGACCAGAACTCTCTAGAATCTTGTTCCCTACATGTCCAATCGGTCGCTAGTTATCGCACACCAAGCACCACATTACCGCTACATCTTCCATTCTAGTGAATTTTGACATGACGGAAATTGTTGAAGGAAGTGTGAAGTAGAGATGGAGATATGGTTGTTACGATGGAGAATGTATTTGGGGTGTTTGGTTTGGGTGCAACAAACATGAATTTAAAGGCAAATGAAAATCCGAACGTTGGGCCTCATTAACGGGACGCTGCTAGTAGCCATCGGATCAATCGATCCGTTGGTGATCCAACGTCTAAGAAATGGAACGCAATTTCAAGATGCGTGTGACGGAATTTGAAACTGCGCCGTACGCAGTTTCTAACTGCGTGCCACGCTATTTCCAGTTGCGTGCATGAACTAACCGTTAGATCCACAACGGTTGTAAGAATCCGATGGTTTCTGTGGGTGGATGGTATTTTAACTCTCGTGGGTGGCTTCAACGGTTTTATGAAGAGATGAACCAATTTTGACTCTATAATTTGAGTATGACACCAATTTTGACTCTATAATTTGATTATGACACTGTAGTAGAAGACACATAATTTTATATTTCCAGTTATATTATCGTTATGTAATCCGGCATAAATAAAAATTTCTGTACAACCAAAAATAATTCTTAAATAAGTCCATTTTATTGAATACTTAAACAACGTAGTACAATCGTAACACCAAACATGAAATTAAACCGAGGAGGACGCAATCAACGATATCTCATACTTGTCGACGACGCATCTCACCGACTCGTGGAATGGTTGGTATGACCCGTAGTATATAAATGAAGTTAATAATTTTTTTTTCATAAAAGGTCTATGACATAACACACGACACCTGGTTTTTTTTTTTGGAACATACCTCTTCTATATTGGGTAGGGTTATGTTAATCCAATGGTTTTTCTTCGTTGGAGAAAAGATTACCACTTTCTTCGAACTAATACCGCTCCCACCCTAATATGCTTCCCATATTCTCGATGTTCCACAACCCTGCGATGGACGTTCTTTGGGCATTTTACCACTAGGATCCTGCAATCTTATTAGAAACCCCACAATGAGTAATCGAATCCAACAATTAATCACGAAATTAAATAAGATTAACTAAATGGACAAATCACCTTCACTTTCAAAGTCAAGTCACCAAAATTTTGTCGTACCTCCTCACCAAGATACCAACCTTTCGATTCTCTCGTTAATGGTTTGATAGATCCCGTAGCGGTTAAGCCCTCCGAGTAATACTTCATGCAAAGAACCAAGGTTTAGTCCGAAATCAAGATTGTTAACACCTTCCTCGTTTCATCCTAACTATTTGTTGGAGGACTTGTGTAGATACATCAGCCTCGCCTTTACTATCCTTCAATGTCTCGTGATCTTGTAACTTTTGAAGCTCTCCACTGTCCCGGAATGATTTTTCTACTCTTTGGATGCACCGCGTGAGTTCGATTAAATTGTATCGATTTTTCCTCTTTGGACATGGGGTGAGATCAACGACAACCGTGTATTATGTTATGATATGGGTTTGATATGGCAAACACATCCGGTGTGTTTGTCGAGTACTCCATGGAACTGTGTCGTGGCCATCCGAGTAACTATCTAACAATGTCACAAGCTCTTCATCATCAAAACCTTCCCATGGGTCGGCGTAGGCCATTTGTGGATGATTAGTATGTTTGGAAGAATGGACACAAATTTAGTTGCCTATTGGTTGTCCAAGCAAGTTTGAAGGATATTATGTAAACTAGTGTTTTGTTTATATAAACCAACAAAAAACGAGGTAAACAACAGCCCACTTGCGTATGGTGCTATTTTAACATCCACTTGTGTTGGACAACAGCCCACTTGCGTATGGTGATAATTACAAACTTCCAAAGTACCTCACTAGGCGTCCCTTTAGGCTTCTGACATGTTCCCCGATATTTTTATTAATTGTGGGAATCTTCTGTAGTGTATGTGATTATAACTACAAAGAATGAAGAAAACAATTCAGCAGCAAGCTGCTTTCTCTCTCTGATACAAAGCCTAGCTTCCAAATGAAAGCAAAAACTATTTCATTCCTTGACTTTCCTGATTACAGATTAGTTCAAAATAGGTCCCAGTTACCGACATATCAAAATAGGTCCCAGCTACCGACATATCAAAATAGGTCCTAGATTCTGACATATCAAAATAGGTCGCGATTCTGACATATCAAATATAGTTTATTATCTGTACCTCACCGGAAAACAAGTAATCCTCCCTTCAAACGATGGGGTTTTTTGGACCATTGTTTGTCCCTTCCATCAATGAAGGGTTTATTTGCCCTCAACGTAGGATAAATGATAGTCACCAACCACTTTTTAGAAATTATATAATGGGGTATGTGTAATGTCAATCGAAACACCCTCAACTACTCTTACATTCATACCAACTATTTCATCTTTTTCCAAAAAAACTATGGCCGGATATTCAAAACGAAGAGGATGTCGCGTTAATTGCGTTTATTGTCGCGTTGCCGGTGATCCTACTATTGGAAGAGACATGAATACTAGGAGTTTTTGGGAGCGAACCCTTGCTAGAATATAGATCGGTGATCCACAACGACAATGCAAGATCCACAAAGTCAATCCGAAGGTTTAGTCTCAATGTTAAAAAACATATTAAGAGATACGTCGGTTTGTGAGAGTGAGTATACGGGGAATGGATGATGGGGGTTATGACCTAAGAACGGCTGAAGTTTTATTAAGATTGTATCATTTACGTTATTGTATGACATATATTATCCGTAGACTAACACCATAAATGAATTTCACAGAAGACTCCCTTGAGACAAACCGCATATGAGGCGGAGGAGATTATGGACGCACGAAAGCAGTTTTCAAATACCAAGGATACATTTGGCGAGAGCTATGATCCGCAGTTCGTTCCTCCTCATTTTCAAGGAAATCGATATGGGGAAGAAGCTTAAGACATGACAAATAACGTCTATAGGTTTTGTGGGTTAAACCGGCATGAAAACCCTCACGAGACTAAACTCGTCCCAAGAGGGCCGCCTAGTGGTTTAAAGGCTTGTTACAGGCTAAGTGTAATCGCGTGTCACACGATAATGACATCCTTTTTTATATTTAATAATAAATTGGTGTGCTTTCCAACCAAATTTGGTGGTGAATTGGTTTTGTGGTGGATATACATATATTTTCAATTTTCATTTACGAGTGAGGGTGACTGTCATAATTATTACCACTTTATTTTATTGAATATTGGCGTCCCTAAGTGACCACCTCATGCGTCCCCTACATCACCCCTGATTCACCACGTGCACCGCCAGCTTATTGTGAACTCTATAAATATAGCATCACTCATCTTAAATAAAACACAGAAACAAACCTTCTTCTTTATCTCATCCATCTATATATCGTCTTCCAATTATCAAGTCTTCAACATTTTTAAAAGAATGGCTAGGTTTTCATGCAACGAGGACGCCGCTCCTGGTGGTGCATGGTGTTCACATAGATTAGATCCAGAAATTGGCCACGACCAAGAAAGCGTTGGTCTGGTCCTGGTTAGAGTCGATACCTAACCTCATGGGATAATGGGACGGTAATAAGGAAATCGATCACGTGTTGCGGAATGGGGTTAGGTTGTTGGTTAGGGAAGTTACAAGATATGTTGTTTGTGTTCGGCGTTTTTTGATGAACGTTACCTAATGGATGGAACAATGCACGATGTGTGAGTAAAATGTAAATTTATTTTAAATTTAAATCCTTTTAATGAATCCAGGTACTAACACATCTTATAAATTTATATCCAGATGAGGAGGGTAAAATGGCTTACGAACAACAAGGACAATTCTCCCGGAGATGGCGTCTACATGCAGTATTTGAAGTGATGAAATCACAATTTCCCGCTGAGTATGATCCCGAGATCTATGTACAAACCAGTTCAGATTCCTCCTCATCGGATGCTATGCATGATTAAGACAACGACACATTGTCTCAAGGCTTTGTGGGTAAACCTTTATGAAAACCCTCACGAGACAAAACTCGTCCGAAGAGGCCGCCTAATGGTTGAAAGGCTTGTTACACGGGCTAAGTGTAATCGCGTGTCACACGACAATGACATCCATTTTTAATGTTTTTGTAATTTTGGTTTGTTTGGTAACTTCAGGGGGGAGAATGTATTTGGGGCCAAATACATTCTTGGTAGTTATAGAGCGTGGTCTACATCGTATAAATAAAAATTTAATTTCATATGGACAATCGGTTCTTAACATTTAAGGCAAAAAAAAAGTATACCACACTAATTATGTGGGCAGACATGTACCACCTTATGTGCAACACCATCATTAAATGACATTGCATGCCCTGGGAAAAATTGTATCGCAGGACTCCTACAAGGCGACATTTCCCTATAAATGGATCTTTGTTGAACCAAGATGGAATACACAATGTTTAACACATCATTAGAATTTTCCCTTTACTATTTTATTCTATTCTTTCTATATGGTCGCCGAATTCACCGTTGAGGAGGACGTTGCGATTGTTGCCGCATGGATTGTCAGATTGATAACGCCTTGGTCAAGGTGTTGATAGACCCACCGCAGCATTTGGCATCGGTACATACCAAGTTTGTCGAAGATTTGGAGATCCAATACGTAGATCGAGCCAAGCATTAAGATAGGATTGGGAGTATAAAAAGAGACGTAAAATTGTATGTTGCCCCGCAAGGTAGACTAACGATATGCGTTCCACCGGCAGCCCTTACTGAGGATATGGATATTGTAAGCGCTGGTCATTAAATACCCAATTTTAACAAACATAATATAGCATATGATAATTTGAATGCTTAAATGCAGAAACGATTTACCCAAGCATATTTCCTTGAAAGAAACGGACGTCCTTTCGAGATATTACGAATGCTACTTACTTATGAAGGACGCCATGAACGAGTACAATCGACGAGGTTATATAGGCTTTTACCATAATAGATCTCGAATCGCAATAGTTAAACGGAGTCAAGTCAAGATGTCTCGGACGCTAAACGCGCTTTTGTCGTTTGTTTTAGTTTTGGTTACAGACATGTTTATGATGTTAACCATGGTATTACTTATCGCGGTGTTTTCATCTTTTCTTGCAATTAGGTCATGAACCTTATTAGAAATTCCATTTAGTTTTATTATAAACTTCCCCATTGACTGATCTTTGCAGAAATCAAATTCACTGCATTTGCGGACAGGGATCCAGAGAGGGTAAAGGAAACCAATCCATTTTTTAGGGTTTTCTATATTAAGGGGCCACATAAAAAAATTTCTGGTCAATAATTAATGTTCATAATCACCGTCTCATTTGAAACATGCCTTGATGACGGGAAATTACATGCCACCTAAAACCCTAGTAGAGAGACTAATCAAGTAAAAGACGGAAATTTTGAAAGTCGTGTGCTGACATCACATACTATTCGCACAGTGATTTTTTTTTATAGTGGGTCGTAGGGAGGACTCATCCATTAATATCCTATAAAAGAAGTCCTCTCAGATAGATAATTATTGACCACAACTCCCCACATCCAATTTAATCTCTACATCCAATCTTGAATTTATATTCAACAAGATGGATTATACATCTACCATCGAGGAGAAATTCATTCATAGCGTCATGGATCGCAGATAAGGTCTGCATTCCGATTGTAGAAGGAGTTGAAAAGGATGAACATAACTTTGGCCCACATGGTACATGCTCATTTTATTGCCAACTTTATGAATCCAAAGCAAAGAACAATTTTTGATCTAAGACGTCATGTCAAAAAATACCGAGGCATGTTAGGATGTATGCCATCATCCAAGCCAAGATACTTAGAAGGATGACACCTGTTCCAAAGATAAATAATATCGTAAGTTGTTTTACGATTTCGTTCCATATTTGTAAAACCTTATTTTTGATGATGCATTTAAAGGTTTTATTGTTGAACGTATGTAGGATTGGATGACGAAACTACGCTTCCAAAAAAGAAAACGACATTAAATTTGAGTATTATGAGTGCTACCTTACTTTGAAGGAGGTCAGGAGGAGTTCAACCCATCGTGGATAAATAAGGCACATGGGTTAATGTAACATCACTATGCTTCTTGCTTTTGTTGGAATACCTCTTGTAAACACTCCCAAGAGACTACTCGGCCTTTATTGTCACCACGGTTTGAATGCTCGTAGGCCATTTATTATCGTTGTATTTTTTAAATTTCGCCGACGTGTAATGATTTTAAATTAATGAGGAAAATTAAAGTATGTTTCGATGACATTTAATTGTTACCACTATTGTATCCTAAATAAATGTTTTGGGAATACAGAGGAGTACCATCATATTTAATATTCCTATTATTTTACCATGAATTAAGGGCAAATAACTAAAGTGTCCGGCAGGTTGGGTGTCTATTCATCGCTACATGAAAGGACTCATTGCTGTGTCCTCTAAAAAAAGTTTTTCGCCATCGTGATGAAGGTGCAAAACATAAGGTATTCAAATCCATCTAGTTTCAGCTTCTCCCGTAACATTGTTTCATCTCGTCTCTTTTATCTCAAACATACAACAATAGTATTATGGCTAGGTATACCGTCAAGAGGATGTTGCTATCACTATGCGTGGGCAAGTGTTGTTACCCTTCCCAGGTGGACCATCAATGGGTTCCGCTATCTGATGCAACAAATGTATTTGAAAATTACACACAACTATTCCCAAATATTCATCAAAGAAAGCAGCTTGGCATGTCATGAGATAGGCTTGGAGTAATTAAAAGGGGGTGAGGGTTTACGTCCTATACTAGAAAGAAATTTATATGACACATAACCAATCTCCTCCAGGACAGCTTCGAGAGGCTGGTAAGTAGTTTATCTTTTTACTAATACCACTTTTTTAATCTTTAACATGAACACTAAATGCGTTATGAACCATTTGTCCAAAGGAGCGATATGCAAATTGGAAATACGCTCGTGATACGGGTGCAAAGATTTCATGTTTTACCAATGCTACTTAATCATGAAGGCTAACATCCCCCAACTAAACACGATACAACCGCCACCTAATCCTCCGTAACAAGGGGATGAAGATTAACAATACCGCATCAACACCATGATATCAATTTAATGGTTTTGTGGGCAAACCTCTTTGTAAACCCTCACGAGACAAAACTTCGTCCGTTATGTCCACATAACGGTTTAAATGGTAGATGTCTTTGGTAAAAGTTAGCTAAGTATACTTTTGAAAAAAATTAGCAATCTTTAATCATCCCATCAATGTATCAAGATCAATTTATTACGAATGGTATTTTCTCCTTTCATTTTATTCATAATGACATTTTCCGTAATAAATATCGTCATGGGTCCCCTTGGTTTGGTTTCACCACGCAAACTGCTTCGCATGAGATATTTGATTCTTTGGGAAGACAGGAATTTGGAGTCGATGCAATGTAGGGGTTATCGATAAATAGTAAGGGTCGCTATATAAACAAGAAGTGTCCCTTGGTAACGATAAAACGACTTTTGGATAAAGATTCGTGGGTGGTTAATAATTTGAGTACCTGTCTTTATTAATATTGTCGATTCATTTCCACCATGAATTGTCATTTGTGTTGAAGCATTATTTTGAGTCATCAAATCATGATTCATAGTCTTTCTTCATTTCCAACCCTATACTATGACACCATATGTACAAGTTGATTTAACCCCAACAATGGTCATTGTACCATCTCTTCTTGCCCGAGATAGGTCTTTCCTTGTCCCCAAAAGTCAAGTTCAAGCAAAGAAAGGGCGTATGTGAACATCAAAAGTGTGTTTTAAAGCGAGAAGGCTTGTCGGTTGAAAGCGCTGCAGTATGGCAAATGTTTTCATTTACTACGAGTGAATTGGATGTGTTTTAACAATTTCCCACCTTGATTATTAATTTGGATCCTATAAATATCCGGTTTACCCAAATGTACTTCTCACCCACCGAGTAATTGGAAATCGGATTATCTTCCTCCAAACAACATAGACCCAGGAAATCTTCTCACGGCTTTCTACCCTAAATTAACTCATCGTACGTACACAACAATGGGATCGTTTTGATTCGTTTGAAGATTTGCAAATCACTCAAACATGGTACAAAGAATCTCGAGTAGCGAACCGCTCGCCAGAAGTTGAGCCCGAAACCTTTTGGGCAAATATATACAACCAATATATAAGGGAATATGGGAATCCAAACTAAGAAGTCTTCAACATGATTCATGATAGGTACTGTGAGTTATACAAAAAAAGCCATTTGCGATTTTATAGATATTCAACAACGACTCACCAAACACGGCCGTATTAGAATGTCATCTCGACAATTTGTGAGTGTTGTTTAATTTATTCCGTCCATTGTTTAATTGATTGGTTCTAAATTTGCAGAGTATATTTTCACTTTGTGTTTTTGTAGCACGAATTGGTTAAAGCGGGGTATTTAGAGGAAAAGGTGAGGCATTCACATTCGATGAATGCTATAATTTCATGGTATCCAAAATCCCAAAGTATGGATCACCTGTCAATTCATCGACTTCATCGAGTGAAGTCTAAAACCTGGATCTATGTTTGTAACTACCTTGTGGGTTAGTCATTTATGAACCCTCACGAGACTAAACTCGTCCTTTAGGGTCACCTAAGGGTTTAAAGGCTTGTTACACGTGCTAAGTGTAACCGTGATTCCTACGAAAGTGAGTTAGGTTATTTAGTTACGTTGTTCTAATGTAATACGATGTTAAACATGAAAGTCGTTATTTAAAAAGTTGTCTGTTACGTCATTGCAATAAGTAAGAAAACACATTACATCATAAAAACGATACGATTTCAACCGAACTGTATTAACCACTCATAAACATCTCACGAGAACAACATTCAATTTTATATGCGACTTTTAAAAATAATTGTAGCCACGAAATGCCCGAAGGCTTCTTCTCGCCGCTTCATACATTGCCATCGCTCGAGCACGATTTCATTTGCAACAACGCGATATGCCTAAAACGACCACAAATCCTTTTTCGGATGCTAACACGGTGTTGGATACGTATGGCAATACCCTAACTTCCATTCCCAATTTGAATCAAAAAGTATTCCCTCACTGAATCCAAACGCCATACCTGCGGGAGGATTTTCAGTATCATGATCCATATCCGCAACCTTACAATAACTAATCACTAGAGCTGGTATCTTCATGCATCGAAAAACGAGGCATCGTGTGTGATTAATGTTGTGAAATAAGATATGAAACTTTACAATTTGGGATTGAAAACTTTATCTTTTGGGTCGAGTTTACAGAGCATTCTGATTTGAAGCGGCGTTATCACAAATATTTACTAAAACTCTCTCAGATGGGTTTAAATGTAATTTTGAAATACGGGTACGGAATAAATTATAAATATTGCCAACTTTGCTCCATGAGTACGTATCATTGGTCGGGCATTATTTTGCATGTCATCTTCCGTACGTATCCAAAGGTAATGGTTAAATAGAAAATAACCTTTGAAAGAGGAGGCAGCTAAAGACGGTTGTACGCTATTACTTATTAGACGTGTAATAGTAGTCTCGACATCTACAATTATCACTCGTCACATTGTGTTTTAGAACACGCCCCCTGAGTTGTCCACCACTTGTATGTCGACTAAAGTGTAAAGATGGGCATTGAATTATGCAGCTTGCCCTTTTGATTTATTATCATACACGTGGACTGGAATACTTTGAGATTGGGATCCGTGGTTGGGGAGATTACCGCTTAAGTTGAAATATTCACGATTGAGAGTTTGCCGGGAAGTTTGTCCCTAACTTGAGGTCCTAGAATAGTCATACATAAACAAACCCAAATAAACGTTAACATACATAAACAACATAAATAATACAATAAAAAAAAAAACATTACATCGAGACCACGCCTCATTGACCCGAATTAAACACGAGATTAAACATTACATCATAAACACATAACATAAGTTTAGTCATATTAAAGAGCAACCGAAAATTTAATTACTCGGCCCATTCCACCAAATTACACCAGGACATTGCCAAATTGTTTACCATAGGTGTTCTTATCTTTTGAACGATGTAGTTTCATAAAAAACCTACATCCTGGGACCCCATGACGCCCCCTTTTCATGTTCAACCTTAATCATACCTTTCTCTTTGAAGTTTTTGCACAGTACGTTGATGTTGTTATCATCTTTGGACTTGATTGCATCTTCTAACCACTGAGCTTCTTCACGACAATTATCGAACTGGCATCGAAGGTACCTACTTTTTCCAAAGTTCCGCTTCTAATAACAATTTGATTCCTGACAACCTCTGCGGGCACTTGGAATACATCCAAGGGCATTTGCATGGCCGAATGGTCATCAATCTAAACAGAGCGGACAAATTTGGTTTGCTTCTACACACAAATTTGTTTTCTTGCGATTAGAATTCATTTTTATCCTGGATAAATTTGAACAAGCTTTTTATGTTTGATGGCGTGTTTCTTTGAGTGTATTCATAGGAAGAAATAATTATTATTTATAAAGGAAATCCCCTTAAAAAATCGTCACATAGCAGTGTGATAAGGATAACAAGATTTTTTATCAGAAATCTGGTTATCAAAAGCGATTCTGGATGACTTAATGGCAACTCACATGACAAATGAGTAGTACGAGTGCTTTTATCTACATAAGCTCGGGCTATGTTCAACTGAGTTCTATTTGAGATAGTATACGAAAATACTCGAATTTAACATTACGATGTAAACCGGTGTAGGAAAAAAGGTCAAACAAATATTGAATGGCCACGCAGTTCGAATCAAAGTCTAAGAAATACTGCAGATTCAATATGCGTGCGACGAGTTGAAATCAAGGCGTCTAAGAATATTCCCAATTTTTTTTTCCATACGCAGGTTGTAAATGCGTTTTTCCTTTTCCACACGATTTGAAATCACGTACCTTGCTTAGATCAACTTGGATCCAAGCGAACGCAAAGACTCCTTCCTGGATTACACACTATTCACGGATAAACGACAGTTCCACGATTGCCCAATCTTGGATCTTGGACATGATTGGGGCTAGCCTAAGACGGCTCTACTTGGTACCTTTCCCATGAAAAGGAAGAAAATAATTAAAATTGCACTTTTCTTAATTATAAAACTTTTAATTTAGAAACATAAGAAAGATCTCCAATGCTAGAGGTCGAGTCATCCTATGTGGATGTCTTATTTATACTTTTTGTTGTGGGTCATTTATTATAGGACAAAAATAATAAAGAGAGAGGCTCTCTACCTAAAATCCATCTCCAATCCCCAGGTCATCTTATACACTTTTTGTCAAATTTAGGACAAAAGATGATGTGGACTTATGACTATTACCATGAAGAAAGTCTTATTTAGACTTTCTCCTTTACTAACTGGCCATGTCATCTTACCTATGACCTTCACCTTTGCATTGGAGATGAAATTTTGGTGAAAAAAAGTATTAAATCCTATGTGTCATAGTAATTTAAGACCTCTACCCCTTGCATTGGAGATGCTCTAAGAGGGGTTTTATGAGATCCCAAACTCTAGGGCGAAGACTCGGTTCGCTGAACTCAAAATCGGAACACCAGGCTAGCCCCAGTATTATTGATCTAAATCTAACAAGGTAGATAGGTGTTATGACTCCGCCATGAAGATGAACTAAGATTCATGATAAAGACCATCTATGTCACTGGCATCACCATACCTATCATTTCTGCTCTCAAAATGTGTAACTGTAACCGTCCCATACCTTCTCTGAAAACGATACTGAGAAGTAGTTTAAGAATGCCTCGATCATGATTGTGATAAACCAATACAAAGCGAAACACCCTTTTCCACAAACTTCATTCTAGACGATGAAATCTCTCGCTGCCACCACTGTAAATCCATGGCTCCAACAAGTGATCTTAACTTCTCCTCTAGCTAGATATAGGCCAGCAATGGTGGTTTGGATGAGTCCAATTGTGTGCACACTCCTTGCTCGGATTGGAATTATAGCCGCCCAAGAGACCAAATCAAACTATCAAAAAAAAAAAAAAAACACGTAGTTTCATTGCTGCTTGTAGGAGGAGCAGAAGTACCCTCATTAAAAGAGATGACACAATTTATTATATGCAAGTAACAACTTCCACTGTCCATAGGGATTTCTTTTGGATACAAGGATTTACGGATCTAAAACAAACAGATATTCGTGCAATTTGAATTCAGGTAGACCTGACAAAATGAACATAACGCCGATATCAAAGAAACTCGACAGATTAAGCTTATAATATCCTTGAAATGTTGGAAAAGATAAATAAAAAGCAGCTTCAAAATTTTGTTCACAAAGTAAACTACAACAGCGATCGTTCTTTTAAGCTAAAATTAATTTCCAAGCTGCAAAACAGAACACATGGTCAATGATGGCTGCACCTAAGCTGTGGCAGCTCCTTGAGCCGCCAACCTTTTCCTAGCCTCTTCAATAATAGACAACTTGATACCCTTGCCCTTGGGGAGTGAAATCCATGGCTTGGTACCTTTCCCAATGGTGAACACATTGGCCAAACGAGTGGCGAACTCATGGCCAGTAGAATCCTGGATGTGAAGGGTATCGGGAACTTCCCTTATGCTTCTCTCTGTTCTTGATTACACCAACACGGCCTCTGTTTCTACCTCCAGTAACCATGACGACATTACCAATATCAAACTTGATAAAGTCCACAATCTTGTTGCTCTCAAGATCTAGCTTGATGGTGTCATTAGCCTTGATAAGAGGGTCAGGGTAGGCGAATGGTGCGACCATCGAAAGTGTTAATGTATGGGATACCTTTAGATCCAAAGTGTACATTTCTAACCTTGCAGAGCTTGAACTGCAAAGAGGAAGCAATTTTTTTGTATGAGATCAAGAACAATAATTTCATTTAACAGAGGCTGGCAATATGATGGCTAAAATAAATGGCAACCTAAATTTTCATGTAACATAGGCAGGGCAATATGATGACTAAAATAACTGGTAATATACCCATAAGTAAACTCAGTATCAGAGCTGTGAAACATTCAACAAATAAGCATGGCCACAAATGAGGGTAAAAGACTAACCTTAGCTTCTTCATCCTTGATTGAGTGGAGACGGAAGCGACCCTTGGTGTCATACAGGAGACGGAAGTTCTCGTTCGTCTTGGGAATCGACACAACATCTATCAAGTTTGACAAACAAGCAATATCAGGGTTTCACATACTTCTAAGGTCAAATATATACTAATATAAATTACTCGCAAAAGGTCATGGTAACCAGCAGACAGACAGGGACATCAAACAAACATATGGGGCCCAGTAACGAAGAAATCATATAAAACAACATTCCACAATAGTACAATACACAATTTTCTATGCCCATCAAAATGCTATAGGTAGGAAGAAGGTTAAGAAAATATCCTTTGAGATATGCTCAAAAGTTAAAAATGTCTTGATTCAAGAGAATCGATTTAACCGAATATTTGATGTCGATTAAGTGACGTCATTCATTTTCATAGATAGCATTTCTCTATGGAAACATGTCAAGAAAAATGAGACTAAAAAGAAGAAACAGACAAAGGAGTATATTATACACATACCCATGAATCCAGATGGATATGTCTTGTCTGTTCGCACTTTTCCATCAACAAGAATGTGCCTTTGCATCAAAATAGCAATAACCTCACGGTATGTAAGGGCATACTTCAATCTGTTTCGCAGGATAAGAATCAAGGGAAGACATTCCCTAGATTTGTGTGGACCTGATGATGGCTTGGGAGCCTACACAACAAAAAAATTCGCATCGCGAGTAAGTATTCAACCTTTCCAGCCCCAAGCAAATTTAAAACTAAATTGATCATTTACTTACAAATGCGCCTCAAGTTTATCAAGCATCCAATGTTTTGGGGCATTAAGCCTCTTCAAATGCTTCTTCAATCCCTCGCCTGAGAATTTTCAAACAGTTAGAACAGAACAAATTTGGTAAAATACTACATAACAAAATTGATGGTACAAAATAATTCCACCTCATGAATCACATCCAACTAAGCCAACAAGTGTAAGGAACATGTTTGCATTTTCAGCAATTCACAACATCAACAGAAATACTACGATGGAAATTAAATTCAACAATAAAAACAGGGAACATTCTATTAGAATGCACTTTCCGAGTAATAAATTTCTAGAACCCTGCTTACTCTATCCATTCATTTCAAAGTCAAATTGATTGCAGTCATTTTAGACCTCGGGTTCAGGTTAGGTGTTTTCTAATTCCCAGAGCGATCAGAACCTGTCGAGATTGAAGAGTAACATCACAGAATTCAGTGGATTGAGCAATGAATTTTATCGTCATTTCGCTTAGGGTTTAGAAGGATCCAGGAAAGTATGAACTCACAAAGACCTTCCTTTAACTTACTTTAAAGAAGCTTCACAACTATCAATCGAATTTGTAAGAATAAAAATTAAATGTAAGAAACAATCATAAGAAAGGAAAATCATTCCTTCCAACTAAAGATTGATTCAAGAGGAAGGTGAAGAAATAAGTTCCAACACAATTCCACTCATATATTTATTCTATGCCCTTGTCTGAACCGAATGTGGTCTCAAATTTCCACATCCAGTTATTCAAGGCAAATCAGAACAGAAACTTGATTAATAACCCAAGCAAAAATTAAAACAGAACATGGAGGACCAATGCAAGTATTAGATGTAAGAAACAATCATAACAAAGGAAAATCATTCCTTCCAACTAAGATTGATTCAAGAGGAAGGTGAAGAAATAAGTTCCAACACAATTCCACTCATATATTTATTCTATGCCCTTGTCTGAACCGAATGTGGTCTCAAATTTCCACATCCAGTTATTCGAAGGCAAATCAGAACAACAACCTGATTAATAACCAAAATAAAACAGAACATGGAGGACCAATGCAAGTATTAGATGTATCAAAGCTGATTGAAGGACTAGATTGAAAAACACATCAAATTTTCTGTCAAGTCCAAAATCAAAAGCTCTGAATAAAATCAATTTCTAAGAACTAGAAAAAGACTGAATCAATTTATGCCTCATCACTAAACCAGATACGAGACTGAAAATTGGAAGAAAGAATCTCCCAAAAACTCATATGGCTACTCTGAGAGGCATTTATATAGCAACAATTCCTTAGAGACAATGAAAAAAACATCACCAAAACCGACTCTCGCACTGAATTGGGTGTTCCCAAATTCCATATTAGGAGATAGGGTTTTGGCGATGTTTTCTCCATTGTCCAAATTCCATACTACGATGGAAACTAAATTGAACAATAACAGTGGACATTCTATTGGAATGCACTCTCCGAGGTGTTTTTTTAATTCCCAGAGCAATCAGAACCTGTCGAGATTGAAGAGTAACATCACATAATTCAGTGGATTGAGCAATGAATTTTATCGTCATTTCGCTTAGGGTTTAGAATTTACGATTGGACCCAGACTAGAGCCAGAACACACACAGACCTTCATTTAACTTACTTTAAAGACTCATTCTACTAAGATTCACAACTAATCAATCGAATTTGTAAGAAGAAAATCAAATGTTAGAAACAATCTTAAGAAAGAATAATCAATCCTTCCAACTAAGATTGATTCAAGAGGAAGGTGAAGAAACAAATTCCAACACAATTCCTCTCATATATTTATTCTATGCACTTGTCTGAACCGAATGTTGTGTCAAATTTCAACATCCAGTTATTCGAAGGCAAATCAGAACAGAAAATGATTAATAACCCAAGGAAAAAAAAAATCAGAACATGGACTAACACAAGTATTAGATGTATCAGAGCTGATTGAAGAACTAGATTGAAAACAACAAATTTTCTATTAAGTCCAAATTCAAAAAGCTCTGAAAAGATCAATTTCTAAGAACTAGAAAAAGACTGAATCAATTTATGCCTCATCACTAAACCAGATACGAGACTGAAAATTGGAAAAAAGAATCTCCCAAAACTCATATGGCTACTCTGAGAGGCATTTATATAGCAACAAATTTTCTTAGAGACAATGAAAAAACATCACCAAAACCGACTCTCACATCGGAACACCCAATTCCATATTAGGAGATAGGGTTTTGGGGATGTTTTCTCCATTGTCCATCTAGAAATGAAACTCCCAAGTAATCCCTAAAAATCTAAACAAAAAGAAGAACATAAGCTCATTGCAGGAAACAAACAAACCCAAGCCAACAGTTAACGAATCCGCAATCAAAAGAAAAAGTAGACAGCCACTAAGTCCCCTAGTGTCCAACATGGTAACAATGCTTCTTCAAATTCATACAAACATCATAATTTTCATCCTACTTGACTACTAAGGTCATACTGTCAATATCTATTAACCTTTAGATATTCAGATTCAAAACTTTGGGCATGAAAAAAGATTCAAAACTTAACATATAACTGCATTCAAATCCATAAAAAAAATTAGCAAAAATTGCATATCCACACAAAACCAAGATTAATCCTAAACAAAATCAGGAGAAAATCTACAATTCAAATACCCCCTAATATCAATCTAAACCACAATCAAAATCTCAACTAAAATTACAAAAATGAGCTGATCACCAAGTAAATCAAACTTCCGGCACCTCAAATTAAACTTCATCATTCAACAATTAACAACATGAAGGATGATTCAGAACATCAGTGCGAGATCAAAAAACTGAAAATCTTAACTGGAAGAAGGATTCTTAAACTTGATTCATAAGATTGAAATAGAAAGATTACGAACCATGATTGAGTTCTTCGACTGTAAATTAGGTGTACCCTAATTTTTCTTCTCCTTCTTCTTCCGCCACTGGAGCTAGACCTCCTCCACTTTTTTTCTTTTTCTGAGAATGAAATAGGCCTCAAAACCCTAACTGCGTTTATAACAGTTTTCGCTAGAAAGACGAATATAGCCCTAGGGTTTACATGTAGAGAAATGGGTGTAAAAAGAGTGTCATAAAAGACTAAATAAGATACAATGAAAAGTTGTGAGCTAGCTAGCCGATTTTTTTTCAAACTCAAGAATCCGGCTCATAAAAGTCTGACTCGTTTTTTTGAGTCTGACTCATTATATGTGATTCAGAAATAGTAAAATTATAGAATAGAAAAATATTCAATCCAGTTAAATATATGGAATTACCTATACGCATAATATGGGTATTAGTTAGTGGCCAGTCCACCCACTAAAGCCCAAAGAATCGGAGGTCCATAATTAAAAGAAAAACATAAAATGGACCCAATTTTATAAGCCTAGGTTCCGACATGCTTTAACCTATTAAGTAGATATTCGCATTTCCCGAAATAGCCTTTCTACTATAACACAAATATAAATCCAGTATTTTCATTTTTCTTTTCATGCTCGATGCGTTTTTCTCTCTCCCTCTCATCTTCACACGCCTCTACGAAATCTTCTCTCCAATTCATTTTTGTGATGAGATTGCTTACTAAGATCTTTTGTGGTTTCGTGCAATTTCTCTTATTATGCGTACGTAATCTTCTCCAATTTTTTTTTTTTTGTTTCTCAACTGAACACGAAGATCCGATCCATTTCGTAACGTTTTCATCTTCGTATAGTGGATGCTTGATTGTTCTTTTAGGGTTTTTGATATCTAATCGCTTTATGAATGCTTGATTGTTTATTTTATTTTTATGAAAATAGTTCGCATCTTGATGAATAATCACGTTTTTTTTGTTCATTTCTTCGTAGAGATTTAATTATATCGGCTTCATCTTGTTGGTTTTAGATTTGTTTGAGTTTGTTTTTGTGTATGAACCGAAAGTACGTATCTCATAGATCGATACAAAACTAGCTTTACAAAAAAAAAAATTATTTGATTCGTAATTACATATACAAAATATAGAAATAAAAGTGTTTCATCTCCTCGTTTTTGCATGTATCGTTAGTTGTTTTTGACATACAACCCATTTTTAGGACATGAATCAAGCATATATGGCATAATTTAAAATACCGTTTGATTTTGTTAGTTTTTTATAGTATTATCACTTTTTTGTCCGATCCTTAAGTATATATATGAAATACCTGAATAAAAGTACTCAAATCATTTTTCATATATACATTCCACAGCTTGGTTTGTTATTTTTTTTTTATATAGTTTTATCACTTTTATTGTTTAATCCAGAGTACATATATGGAATACCTAGATAAAAGCTGTAAGTACATATACGTCATAATGAAAATATGCTTTTGATTTTCTCACTTTCGTAAGTACATATACGCATACCGGTGTGTCATCAAAGAGTATGATGGCATACCGAAAATTTTGTTAATTTTTATGGTTTTATTGCCTTTTTTTCGCTTTTATCCGTATACATATATGAATACCAAATCAAGAGTTTCGAAGACATACTCCCTCCGTCTAATTTTAGATGATGTTTTGTGGTTTTTCAGAGAAAACCTAAAATAGATGAGAGTTTATCTATTTTCTCTAAATTCTCACCGATTACTCCCTACTTTGGAATTACAACATAACATTCATTGCTCTTGTTATCGTTGAGATAATTAATCTAATTTAATATTTTAAATCTATTCTCTATTATCTTTTAGGATATTTTATCATCCCATTTAAACAGACATAGATTCATAATTTATACTAGACCAAATAAAAACCGAGAGGTTTAAATTTTTTAGAAGGTATTAATATGTAAGGCATTTGAAAAAATACTCTCTGATGTTTCTTAATCAAGTGGAAAAACCTCTACAACATCATCTAAATTGAACTGGGAGTATATTGCATATTGAATATATTATAAAAGACATATATGGCATACCGAAGAATATTGATTTGATTTTTTATTTATTTTATAGTTTTATTACTTTTTTGTTTGGTCCGTAAGTACATATATGGAATACTCAAATAAAAGTGTGCAATTTCATGATTTATTACTTATTTTTGACGAAATTGATTTTTAAGTTATGAATCGCAAGAACGTTTATGGTATACCGGTAAATTATCAGCTTTGATTTGCTATTTTTATAGTTTTATCTTCTTCTTCTCCATTTTAATCCGTATACATATATGGAATAATCAAAACAAAAGTGTTTTAATTTCCCGTTTCATAGATTCATGACTTTTCTTTGACACGCAGCTGATTTTTAGATTATGAATGCGTAGACGATGACATACCGAAAATACCGTTTGATTTGGTTTTGATGCCCAAATCGATTCCGAATGTTATAGCCTAATATATATATTAACTTTTTTTGGAGGTGGTGTTTGTATGGGAAATTAAAGGAGAAATGGGAGTGTGGGATACAAGTCTATTGCTAGTTTGTTTGTTTTTTATAAAATAGTTTTATCATTTTTTGTATAATCTTAAGTACGTATATGGAATACGAAATAAAAGTGTTTTATATTGTAATTTTATAGATTCATTACTTGTTTTTGACATGTACATTTTTAGATTATGAATCAACAATACATATATGGAATACCTAAAACATAATGCTTTGGTTTTTTTATTCTTTATAGTTTTATAAAAAAAAAAAAATTTGATCCACAAGTATATATATATGGAATACTGAAATAAAAGTGTTCGATTTTGTTTTTCATAGACTTATTACTTGTTTTTAACATGCATTTGTTTTTTAGATTATCGATCAGCGGACATATATGGAATACTGAGAAATCTGTTTCACACGTGTTCCGCTGTAGGGTATGTAGTCACTTTCTTGATCTTGAACTTTGGACCTTAGGATAAGGATAAAATCAAGTTAGACCCTACTATAAATAACTATATGGGCTCAGACCAAACAAAGAAAGTTTCCATATTCAATCCAAGCAATATACGGGTGACGGAAAATTATACCTTTCACCCGAATACATAAATATAAAAGCATAAATAGAGCGTATATCTAAAATATGAAAATAGAAAAGGCAACACTAAGATCCCGATTCGTTCCTAATCTGACTAACTCATCCAAATCGACTTGGCATATCTAAATTTCTGGCCTCGCTAGTTATATAAGAAGTTTTATTTCAATCAAATATATGGCCCAATAAACCAGTGCAATATTGTACCTCTTACAAATGGATATAAAAAGAAGTCGATTCCGCTTAAATATATGGCTCAAAGAAA